>BQNB010000967.1:93879-148940 GCA_026074375.1 Tanacetum coccineum
TGCTTTTAAAGGTTGTTTTAGTGTTGTTTGATTGTGTAAAAAAAAGTAGTACAAGTCTCCTTTATGTCTACTTAGTTTTGCTCAAATTCTGTCAAGTTTTTCAAGTCAAATTCCTAGTTCAAAAAGCCCTTTTTCATTCTTTGTTTTCAAATAGTAAACACTGTTTTTAGCTTTTAATTTTTTTATCATAAGCTCATTAGGAGCAGTTTATTAGTGGTAGGTAATTACTTATTTTAGCTTAGTTTTCTTTCTCTTGGCTTATTTTGCCCTAGAATAGCATAGCAGATAAGCCATTTTGCCCTTAGTGTAAATTTAGTTAAAACTGTTAGCATTCTTAGCTTATTTTCAAGTTTCAAAAAAGTTGTCTTTTTTAAAGTTTTTTAATTTTATTAGTTTTATAAGTTTTGAAAAAAAAAGAATAAAAAATTATTTTCTAAAAAGGAAGCCACAAGGATTCGACCCTGTGACCTCCCTTTACACACACACACGTCCTACATATCCCACACACTAACCAACTGCCCTTGGGTCTTTTCACCTGAGAATTTTGCACAAACAATTGTTTTAACCTTTATTTGGCCCAATAGCTTATAAGCCCTTTTGGCTTATTTTTGGCTTATCTAGATAAGCTGGCAACACCAACTTATTTTTCTTAGAACCAGCATCTTTCAAACTATTTTTCACCATTTTTTTAGATTTTTCCATTTACGTTTAATATTTTTAATCAATTTTTCTTTTAAAATCAGTTTTTAATTCATAATAAATTCTTAAAAAGTCAAAAAAATAAAATTCTTTTTTAGAAAATTTTCTTTTATCATTTTGCACCTAGGAAAATTAATTTTGCATCCGTAGGGTTAAAATTTGAAACTTTTATCTTTTAAAGAATGGGTTTCAATCTCGATTCTCGTTTTTAGATTTTAATCACTTTTAGCTCTCGTTTTTTGTTTTTCTTTAATCATTTTTGCATTTTAATCATAGAATTAGAAAAACCAAATCCAAAAACCCTTAATCCATTCAAACGCGCGATCACAAACGTCTTCGATTTTCAATTTGCACCTCGACGTGATTACGACTTCGGGTAGGTTTTGAGAGATTGTGATTTGGATAAAAGCGAATCTTTTAAAAGCCTCTTGGAATACTTACTATTGATATTTATCCTTACATATTTATATTTATATATCTATTATATATTTATATATACAAAAGGGTGATATCAATTTTTGGCGCCGCTGCCGGGGAGGTGTAATCGATTATTGTTTCGTTTGAAGATTAGTTTTTGAAGACCCTTCTCTTGTGAAGTTATTATTCCCGTTTGTGAATATTTTCTTTATTAAAATTATAAAAAACCCAAAAATATTTTTCATTTTCTTTTATTAGTATTAGTATAAGATAAACAAAAATCAAGAAAAAATCAAAAACATAAAAAAAATTGTCCTTAATCAAGAAATAAAAATCATCATCAATATAATGCTTGCATCTTGAGCATTATTGTAATAAGTTCCCGAACAAAAGATTCAAAACTTGCCTTTGTGTCACTAGCGACGTACGACTCACCTTTAAAAGTTTAACAAACTTTAAGAGGGGTATAAGGAGGGTTGTTCCGAGGAACTACGATCCTAAAGGAGAAAGGTTTTTAATAGCTTCGCGCTTTCCTACTCCTCCGCTCCTTTGTGCGTTTTTCTTTTAAAGAGCTACCGTGAAGCTTGTCGATTATTGGTTTAAGTTATTCAATCTCGTTTTGTCCATTAAAATAAATTGTGAAATTATTGAAAAAACCAAAAATATTTTTCTTTTAATCTTTTTAGTGCATGCGCACTCGTTCTTCTTCTAATCTCGTTGGTAATTCTTCTTCTAATCCAACTACTTCCAATCCGAGACGTCGTAACCGTAGACGTTCAAATTAAAGAGTCAAACCGTTCGCTCTTGAAGAATCACCCGTAGTTACGATGGCCGATCAACGTACTATGGTGGAATTGCTCCGTGCACCCACCGAGGGTTATGCGGAGGCAATCGTGGTTCCACCAATTCTTGCTGAGCATTTCGAGCTCAAGCACAGTCTCATTAATATGATGACTTCGGACCAATTCTTCGGGCTTGAGAAAGACAATCCTCATGACCACATTCGTTGGTTCAACAAAATAACTTCCACAATCAAATATAAGGATGTGCCGAATCATGTGATTAAGCTTATGCTTTTTCCTTTCTCTCTTGTGGGGGCAGCCCGCCGGTGGCTTGAAAAGGAACCCCCCCTGTTCTATCACCACTTGGGTTGATCTCGTGTCCAAATTCATCAATGAATTCTTTCCCCCCAAGAACGACAAACCTTTGAAATGAAATTTCTAATTTTCAACAAAGTTTGATGAATCGTTTCATGAGGCGTGAGATCGATACAAAGATCTCCTTCGTGCTTGTCCTCATCATGGTTTCACTGAATTGCACCAACTCGATACTTTCTATAATGCCTTAATCCCTTCCAACCAGGATTCCTTAAATTCCACCGCCGGTGGTAATCTCTTGGAAAGAAGTACTCAAGATGTGTTGACGATTATCGAAAATAAATCCAAAGTCCTCAATTCACGAAACAAATTGATTGTTTCTCAAGTGAAATCAAGTGATGGAAATCCTTCTTCTTCTTCCGATATAGCCAAGCTTACTCATGCAGTAAATCAGCAGACGAGTGCTGTGACTACCGCTATGACGGCTATTCTTAAACAATTTCAAGCTACCCCACCTTTAGCTTCCGTAAAAGCTGTTGAGGAGATTTGTGTTACTTGCGGTGGTCCTCATCCTTATTATCAGTGTCTCGCCGCCGATGGCAACACTTTCTTGGAATATCGGGATAATATTCAAGGATATGTTGCAGCAGCCGCAAGTAACTACAATCAGGGTAATGCCGGTTATCGTCCTCCAGGTGTGGTTAATCAAACAAGACCACCGGGTTTTGTTCAACAAAACGGGCAAAATAACCAAAACCGTTTTAACCAACCTCAAGGATATAACCGAGGAAACAATTTCAATCAAACTCCAACTTATCAAGCTCCAATTCAACAAAATCAAAGTGTTCCTTTAAGTGAATTGGAAAAATTTAAGAAAATGAATGATGTTAATATGAAAGCCATGCAAGCTCAAATTAGTAATGTGAAAAATGAGTTAAGGAATGAAATGCAATCTTCAATGTCAAATCAAACTAACAAGCTTAAGAACATGATGGCAAGTTTTTTCCAAATGAACACCGCTTCTACCTCGGGTTCGGGATCTCTCCCTAGCAACACTGTTGCTAACCCGAAGGGTGAATTGAAAGCCATTACCACTCGAAGTGGTCTTGTTCTTGATGGACCTACCGTTCCTATGCCTCCTCCATTCATAAATCCGGAGGAGGATGAACGTGTAGAGGAGACTTTAACGGACCCAGAACATGGTGAGTATACCATTAAGGTCCCACCTCCTCTCGTCCAAAAAGCTAAAACCTCCTTCTTAAATAAACGTGTGATTCCACCAAAGGATTCCTCGTTACCCTCCAATAACCCCATAGGTTGGGGGTGCTGTTAGTTGGGGGGGGGGGGGGGGGGGGGGGGGGGGGGGGGGGGGGGTGGGGGGGGGTGTTGGGTTGGTGGGGGGTATTTGGGGGGGTGGTGAGTTGGGTTATTTATAGTAGGATTTTGATTATGTGTTGGTTGTGAAGTGTTTGTAACATTTGCCAAAATTTATGAATTTGGACTTCATATTTCTCTTGCCTTTTTTCTTGGTTCTATATCTTGAAAATAAGTGTGATAGCCTTCATCAAGAACGATTGAACATACACACACACAACAGTGTCAAGAGAAATATGAAGTCCAAATTCACAAATTTTGGCAAATGTTCAAACAACTTCACATCAATATCTCTCTTGCCGATGCTTTGATTCTAATCCCGAAATACCAAAAAATGCTTAAGTCTCTCCTTTCCAACAAGGAGAAACTTATTGAATTGGCAAACACACCCCTTAATGAAAATTGCTCAACCGTCATCCTAAAGAAGTTACCCGAAAAACTAGGTGACCCTGGGAAATTCACAAATTTGTGTGGTTTTTAGTGAGCTCAATTCAAAGCCTAGCCGATCTAAGGTGCTAACATAAAACTTTGATGCCACGTCACTGTTTGGCAAATGTGTAGGATTAACCCAAGCTTATTCACTAAAAAAAAAAAAAATTGGTAATAAAAAAAAAAAAAAAACCCCCCCCCCCCCCTTGAACTTGCTAACCGTGATATTTGTACCGGAAGGAAAAATTGCAAGAGATGTCTTGTATCCGGTTGGAAAGTTCACATATTCCCGCTGATTTTGTCAATGTTGAATATGAGAGCAATCCCTCCGTCCCCCTCATCTGTTGGTAACCATTCTACGGACCGCACGGCTTTGATTGACGTTCATAGGAGATAGAAAATAATTCTTCGTGACCTGTAATGAAAAGACAATCATTTGAACATGAGAAATGACACTTCAAGCTATTCAACCCAACTCATCAAGAATCAATCAACATGATTGATGTTTACAATGTTTCACATGATGAAATTCTTAAAGATTTGTTTGCAATAAATTATCCAAGTGGCAATCCCACTTCTTCTCTCACTTCTCATACCGATTTAACTTCACCGGAAGTTAATGATGATATCTTTGATCCGGAGGGAGACATTATTGAGAACTTGCTAAATCTTTATAAAACCAAAGATCTCCCTCCATATCATGATAATTGATTCCGTCCTTTTTGCTATATATAAATAAATATATATAAATATATAACAAATAGGATAATATCAATAATAGTAGTATAGTAATCCGGAAGTATCGGTTTCTCACTTCGTTTTAGCCCCAAATTTAAACCGGACCCGGGTCGTTCTTCCCAACGAGGCTGTGCTGGAGAATCGATACAGTCGGAAGATTTGAGTTTGAAGGAGAGAATTGATTTGAGAGTGAGGAAAGTCAAATTAAACAATAACAAACAAAAACGTTTAAGAAAATCCTAAAAAATATGAAATTAAGCTAAAAAACGAGAGCACGGACCCCGAACAAAGGGGGAAAAACCTAAAAACTTCAAAATTAACCCTACGAAGAAATTTTCACTTCTAAACTACTCTAGGAGACAAATAACGAAGAATGAAAAAGACTAGACCGAAAACGGAGTTCGTTTGACCCAAAAACGAGTCAAGACAAAAACCGCACCCGGACCCGTTCTTTAAAAAGCAAAATTGTAAAAATGACCCTACGAAATTTTTTTTATATTTTTTTCCTACAAACTTATGACTAAATAAAATTTTCTAAAAAGAAAAATATTTTTTTGATAAATTTTTGTATTTTTTATGAATTTTTTAAACTTTTAACGAAATTAAATTGTAAAAAATACTAAACGACCTTTAAAAATTCTGAAAATTTTACTAAAAATACTTAACACTATAACTAACCTACGAAAAATAAGAAGTTAAAAATTGGCTTATAAATAAGCCCGAAATAAGCTGTAAACAGCTTATTGACTAAATGGGTGAAAACCACATGTTTCTCACAGGGACGATCCTTGCATTTTCGTAACGTTTGGGACGAAACATGCAATTTGGCCAAACTTTAAGGACGATTTATGCAATTTACTCTATATTTTATATATATACTATTTTATATCCAATCATATACTATTTCATTTTTTAAATCGACCAACGGCCTCAAAAGTAATTACTTACGATAATATATTATTTGATATTATTTTATAAATCGAAATCACCTTCATAGTTCGTTAAAGTTTACTAATGTCCTTGTTGACTTTTACATTTGACTTTTTAATAAAATACATTTATTTTCTAATCTGACCCGACCAAAACGACCCACTAAATCACCTTTTCACGACTCGGGTTTAAAGCAAATTTATGCGAAATGATATTCTGAACAACTTTTTAGTTTTAGCCGAGACCTGAAACTCGACAGAAAATGACCAAAATGCCCTTACGAGAATCTGCTGAAACTATATATATATTTTTATAAAAATACAGAAGTTTGACTTTAAATTTTGACCCGTTATATCTCATTTTCACGACTTTGACCAAAAAGAGATTTTATGTAAAACGTTAATCCGAACAACTTTCGTGTTTCGCCGGAAGGCCGAAACGGACCCGAAAGTGCTCAAAACATCAAATTACTAAACCTGACAGATTTAATATATACTTCAAATGACCAATTTTTCTACTAAAATGTATATATCGATCTAGCTCCAGTTTCTTCGTTATTTGGAGTTAGAAGTCCCATTTTATATCAAAACGTCCGTCTAGGAAAACTTTATTATATTTCATAAACAAAAATTCAACTTTTCAAAATCTCGAACCCCGAAACATAGGTACTGTTTTCTGGTCAAAACGACCCGATACAAAATGCGTTAAAACTAGTTTTCGACCCAAAAACTCATCAAAAATGCATCCAATATACCTTATAATTTCATTCTAATCCTACTTTAATATCAATATCACAATATACTAACGCCGCAAGTTCCAATCGATTTCATCACATATATATAAAAAAAAATCAAATCAATGCACGAAACAATCGAAATAATAATAGAAGGAATGCTCACAAAGCTATACGGAGAAAAGTCGGAAAAATAAAATGCACCCGTCTCGTCCCTTTTGTTCCTAGCCGCGGCTCACCACAACCCGAACCAAACCAAAACCCAAATTTCTTAACAAAAATGCTAGCTTTCTTCTTGTATATAACCCTTGCAAATGTTTAACAAGTCTTCCAACCTTCTTAGTATAGCTTAAGCATGATGTGTGAATACTTGTATGTGTAGTAAAAAAAATTGTTATGGATTGTTTGTGTATTTTATTTTGGGACGTGTATAAGAGATGGAGAAACAAGAGATATGTGAACTTTTTACTTAGTAAAATGAATGTGTATGTGTTACTTCCTTACTAGTTACATCTAATTATACACCAAGACTAGTCAAAGAATACTTGCAAGTCTTAAGACAAGAATGAGGGTTTTAGGAAAGAATTTTGGTCAAGTCTTCACTAACTATGGATGTACATTGCTAGCTAATTAATTCTTGTGTTTCTATGTTTCCCAAGATGCAGGTTATCCCATAGAATTAAGGGAGATGTTTATTAGCTAGATATTATCTTGGTGAATAAAAGAAATGGAAGTATTACTTGTTTTGTTGAAAGTTATAAGTTGTAGTTTTATTTAGAATGTATACTTGCAAATTGTACAAGTCTTGTTTACTTCTTTATATATGGGACGACATACATTGCAACCATGGGTAAAGTTTTATAAAAACTTTGATCATTAGAAATAAAAATGGTTATTTGTTGAAGCGTAAATTTATTTTGGTGGTTCCGGAAATGCCTAAATGAATTTTATCGCGAAACGTAAATACTTTACGTAACCAATAAAAATAAAATACAAAAAAGTTAATTATTACTTTCGAAATGAAAATAAATAATTTTTTTTTTATCGTTCGTATGATGTTATCGTATAAGTATGTCAATCGTTTTGTAAAATAATATTTATAAATTTAAAACTCATATAAATATCATATAAATGATTCTAAAATGTTTCGCAATTTTTTTTATAAAAACTGAACCAACACTATTCATGTCAGGAAATAGTGTATAAAAATTATATTTCTCTTGTTTTATATGTTAAATGAAAATTTTTAGCTTACGTGATTTAACTATGTAATAGGGATTAAAAGTAGACGCGTACGAGACGAGAGAAAAAAATATAAGTACTGAATTAAATGGCGTCGTAATTGACCTGAAAAAATGAAAGGTTACAGGATATCTGTTTCCTGCACAATATAAATGAAAACATACAAATACAATGTATTTTTGGTACGTTTTTGGTCATTTAAGTCCGTTTTAAATGGAAAACGGTATATGTAATTAAGCACATACCAAAATCCCCCATACTAAACTATTGCGTGTCCTCACGCAATGCTACAAGTAAGCACTTAGAAAACTAAGAATCTCAATCTCCCTCGACTAATGACCTCGAAAAGTAGCTAAGTGTTCGTTAAGGGAATGAAAGAATCATAAGTTTTGAAAAGCCCCGTTTTTACCATTATTAAATACACACTTATTCCTACACATATTTTTGTTCTTTTCATTTTTCTTTTTTTTTACTTTTCATATTAAGCAACTAACTAACATATTTGACTTTTGTTATTTTTATAACTTTTAGGGATCATAGAACAAGATGCATTTCAATCCTAAAATGCCCCTAAAAAGGATAAATTCATCGTCCTCGACTTTTCACTTATTCCAAACCAAGCTTAAAACGAAATCACGCTAAATATGAGTTAAGATGCTAACACTACTCATATTTGCAACTTGTGAACTTTTCACTCCCGACAATTATTATATTTAGGTGAGTGTGCCATTTCGAATTTCAACTATGGATCAACGTTTTGCAAAATTCTATGTTTTACGTTCCACCCGAGAATAATGATTTTGAAGGCGAGATCATCCCATGTAGCGACTTTCGTCTCTGCACATCCCAACCTCGCGGCTAAGTGACCAGGCTTTTGACACCCCACAGAGACTAGTATCGGGACTCACGGACCTTCGGTTTCAAAGACTCTTAGGTTTCCCGTATATACATAGCTTATTTAGAAAAACTTAAAATAAAATAGTCTTAGTTCAAAAGCATATTTAAATTTAAGAAAAAGAGATTTTCCCTATATTTATTAAATCATGTTTACTACACTTAATACAATTATTCATTCTTAAGGAAATCCTCGACCTTTTAGAAGGCTGCAACATCGGTTGTGAGCCGGCAAGATGCAGCAAACTTTTATCAGTCTCGGATTATTATTCTTACTATGGGCTTTCTTTAGAAGGCTGTAACATCGGTTGTGAGCCGGCAAGATGCAACAAACTTTTATCAGCCCACAGTTTATAATTATTACTCATTTTTTCCATTTTTTTTAACATATAATACCATGATATAGAGAAAATTTTGTTTTAGCAAATTTAAGTATAAATTTGAACTAAAATTATTGATATAGACTATGCTTCAAAAATTGTTGATTTAAGTTTAATTTTCAAAAATAGCACGTATTATTAGTCTGGTTAGAAGCTTATGGGAGAAAAAGCCACAAATTACACACATGAGCTCTTAAGATTTCCAAATAATCCTTGTTTAGCATCCAACTCATAATTAACACTATCATTTTTCGTTCTTCGCAATCCGCGAAATCTTAGTCTAAAAGTTAAGGAACAAGCTAGAGCTCAACACGCTCGATCGAGTCAAAATTTACTCTTATTCTACCCAGCAGGAAAGTCAAAATTGTGACAAAAAACTTATTTTATTTTTGAAAATTTTTAAATTTTTTCATTTTTTTTGTATTTTTCAAAATTTTTGGTGGTAAAAACAGGATTACGCAAAAACAATGACTGCAGGCATAATCAAATTGAAGATCCCCAAATACTAGAATTAAACATTGTCCTCAATGTTTAACGAAGGGTTTTTACGAAAATCCTAATCCGTTTATTAAGTATGCTTAAAGATAAACGTTAATCGATTAGATTAGGATATCGGATTCCCAAATGAAGCTGAGGATGTGAAGACCAAATGATCGGAGGACAAAACCGCTAGCACGAGAGTCATCACAATCTGGGCAATCCTGGACAATAAACCACAAAACACAAAACACGGACAAGGAAAGAGGCGGGGCTCTCACAACAACAAAACACTTATTCATTACTACATAACTACCACTACTACTACGATTATACTAGGATAAGCATGGGTTTCCACCCACGAAGCGCTTGTTTTAGGTCACTTAGCTTGACCTAATCCCCCCATACTTGAGTTGGTCAAGGGGATAGAAGTGGAGACACGGGACATCCAAAATACGGATGTCCTCCCCATAAGAGCAAGGAAAAATCTCCATCGAGCTTTCAAGAATTTTAATGACTTTAAAAGCTTTAGTGCCCCGATGAGATACTTTCGGGAGAAAAGAAGTATGAACTCTTTTAGAAGTTAGAATCCCGGGGTTGAAAACTTTTTCCTCATTTTTGGACGAAAACGAGAGTAAAGCTCTGAGCCCGGAAACTTCTTTGTGGAAAGGAAGTTCATAGAGAGGAGGATTAAAATCCTCAAGAATTAAAGAAGTATTAGTGGCCTTCTTTACATTCTTTTCCGGTGTTGCAAGATTGGTGACTTCAAAGAGGTTTTCATGAATGAGTATACCCGGATTAAATATCTTGTCCTCGTTGTCGGTCGAAGGCAAAGTATCAACCTCGGAAAAATCCTCATAGAAAACCGAGTCACACTCGGGAAAAGGAAGGAAATCACTTGATCCAGGAAGATCAAGTTCATCAATCAAGATTTTAGAATCTTTAATTTTCTCTTCCTTGGAGTCAAATGGATCATCATAAGTATCATCATTAACGGTTTCAAGATCAAAAAGGTTATCATCATAATCATCCCATAATGGTGGGGATGAGTAATCAAGAGCATGTTCATCGGTGAACATCTCAGATATGGTATCATCATCGTAAGCAAACTTTCAAAAACAAAAATAAACAAAGTATCTCCCTCCGGATCAAGGTTGATATCATCAATTCCCAGTGGAATTGAGTGGGGAAGAGTGAGTTCACCGGCGAACTCATCAAGAAGAGAATCGATCTTTTAAGAATCATTAATCGAAGTATCTCGATGAAGCAAAGATTCTAAAAGATCGGATTTGGCATTAAAACAAGGATATTCAATTCCCGGTGGAATTGAATTGGTATTTTCTAACACCTCATCATCAATTTGATCAACCTTAGTGGAAGTGATTTCTTCATCAAGATCAAAGAGAGGATTAGAGAAAATTTTAAAATTCTCATTTGGAACGTCCTCTTCGGAAAATGACTCATCACTCGAGGTAAAATCTTCATCGATATCGAAGAGAGGGTTAGAGAAAGTAAGATCATGATTCTTTGAAGAATCATCATACGGAGGCAAATCACACTCACCTTCGGAAGAATCTTCGGACTCACTTGGGATTTGGACAAGGTCCTCGACACTAGACTTTATTAATTCGTCCGATTCCGTTTCCGGAATAGTGTCAAGATGCTCATCCTCCATTATGAGAGAGTTCGTTTTTGGTGAATCGGGTGTGATTGCAACACACGGAGGAAGTTCAGAAATAATATCTTTCAAAGGGATAGAACTTTCTTCGTCATCGTCATCATCGTAGCAAACGGGAATCTTCCAATATCGATCTTTAGCCGCTTGCTCTTCTTCAATTCGCTTTTCTTCTTCCTTCTTTTGTATATATTGACCAACCATATCACGTATGGATGTCAATTGCTCCATAAGCTTATTTTGAGAATTGAAAAGCTCATTTTGAGAATTGAGAAGGTCATTTTGATCATTGAAGAGAGGATGATTGACGGTATATTGCGGGGGTTGAAATTGGTCAAAGCCAAAAGAATTAGGATCATAGCAAGAATTTTGCTCATGATAATAATCTTCATTCATTGGTTGACATTGGTAAATTTCATGAGGACCCCCGCAATTTTCACAACAAAGAAATTGTTGTGGGTGAGAATTATCAAATTGGTCATAACCGGAATAATTAGAATCATAACACGGATTAGGTTCATAATAATTCAACGGTTGACATTGAAAAGCCTCATGCGGGCCCCCGCAATTTTCACAACAAAGATATTGTTGTTGAAAATCATGAAAATCTTGCGGTAAATTAAAGTCTTGATTGTAACACGGTTCCGGATAGATAAACGGAACTTGAGGTGTACAATAGTGACCATAACGAGCATCGTTCCCGCAAAATTCACAAGAATACATAGGAGGTTGTGGAGGTGGGTTGAAAACGTTAGGAGAATCATCAACAAAGTTAGGTTTTGAAACGTAAGGTAATGAATTTTCTTTTTCGGAATAGTACGTCGGATCAAAACTTGGCAAAGTTTGTGGGAGCTCATCAATGGTTTGATTGTTGCATGGTTCCGGATTAGAGATAATCGGAGCTTTCGGTGGACAATTATAACCAATATGAGCACCTTTCCCACAAGACTTACAAGTGCATCGTTGACAAAAGATTCCATCTAACGAATCACCACACTCGCCCCCCACTTAACAATCAATTATGGTTAATTTGTGGAGGACTTTGCGAGGAATTTTCACCGGGGTCCTGTTTGACAACGAATGGCTCTCGAGGAGCATTAACAACGTTGGTATCGTCATCGGATGACTCGTAAGTGTTTAGAAGGTCTTGATAAGATTCATTTTAGTGAAAAACTGATAAACCAAACTTCACTTTCCTTTAATTTCTTCCGCCACAGAGCACATCCTTGACAAGATGGACCTTCAACCGGGTTTCCACACTTTACACAAAGTATAGGAGGTCGTTGAGACGATTCGGGCGTTTTATTAGGATCACGAACGAACTTGTCTACGAGACCTCCTTTTGAACAACCACATGATTTATTGTACAAAGCTCTACAAGATGAACACTCCATAATCGTGTAAAGAGGATTTAAACGATAATCGAGGGACACCATAAGAACTAAAAATAGAGGGATAAGAAGAAGAATTAAATGGAAAAGAGGTTAAAGGAGATTATTTTTGGCTTACTTCACGGTAGCTCTTAAAAATTTTACTTTTTAAGGTGAGTCGTATCTCGTAAGTGACATTAAATGGTTATGTTTTTTCCTAAATTCTTTTATTCGAGTTGGGAACTTATTATGGATAATTCCTCAATTGAAGGTATTATTTGTTGGTGTTCTTTTACCAACTTTGTTTATTTTATTTTTTTATGGACAAACTTTTTTATATTTTTGATTTTTTTTTGATTTTTTTATATGATAATTATACAAAAAGAAAGGAAAAATATTTTTTACTTTTTATTTTTTATAATTTTTATAATTTTTTATTTTTTTTAACAAAAACAAAACTTTCAAAAATGAAAGGGTCTTCAAATCACGATCAACAAACTTCCAACGAGAGATCTTAATTAAAAACAACAATACCCGGGCAACGACGCAAAAAATTGATTCGTACAAATCCTTACAACGTAATATAAAATATATAAGATATGATGAATTTACCAAACTTACCCTTGGAGGACAAGGTAAAAAGAAAATTTCACAAATAATATAAGTATAATATCGTTATTATATACGGGAATATGATTTCCCGGCGTCGTTATTCCCCCAACGACTTGGTGAAATTGAAACACGTTTATGTTTCGGGACAATGATTTGAATTGGAAAAACAAAGATTGATTTGATTATTTACTTTTAAAAAATTAATAAACAATTTATACAATTAAGCACGAGACAAATAACAAGAAATCAAATTTCTAACTAAAAACGTAAACGGGGACCCCTAAACTGAAGTCAAAAACCAAAATTTCATAAAAATAATCCTAACTTAAATTTCTTTTCAAAATGACTCTAATTGACTAAAAGTAAGTTGTAAAGAACACTAGATCAAAACGGTAAGTTGAAAGTTGAAATGAAGCGTTTTTTTTAAACACGAAAAACGAAACGTGGCACGGAATCCGTTCTTTAAAATCAAAATTTTGCAAATTAGACCCTACAAAAACAAAACAAAATTTTCTATAAACTTTGTGATAAAAGAAATTTTTCAAAAAAATATTTATATTTTTTTGATTATTTTTCTATTTTTTATGATTTTTTAAAGTTTTTAATGAAAATAAATGTTTAAAAATACTAAACTATCTATAAAAATTCTAGAAAAATTACAGAAATTAGCTTAAATTAGCTTTTTGACTTTAAAGAGGGAAAATGTGTTTAAATTAAGAATAAATGAAGGGAGATGTGGTTGGATGAGCTATTGAAGCAAAACGGTTAAGTCATTGGTGTTGTGTGGGAGAGGTCTTGGGTTCGAGTCCCAAGCACAGGTTTTTGTATTTTTTTTATTTTTGAAAAGCTAAAAAACAAAAAGAAAGATAAGCTATAAGCAAACAACTTTTGTAGAGAAGCTAAACAAAACTAACAGAAGCTACTTAACATTTATTTTTGATTTTTATCAAACTTTTAATATTATAAAAGCTAAGATAAGCTACTCTAATGAATTATAAGCTACTTTCTATCTAGAAGATATAATAAGCTTAATGAAAAGGATAAGCACCAAATTTACAGGCTCTGAAACCTAAAAAATCAATATAAGAACTATTCATACTTTTAACCAACAAAGACCCTGAACTAATTTTTAGTTTAAAATAAAGTACTCAAATAAGCTCTACAAGACTTGTGACTTATATTTTCTTAAAACATGATTCAAATACTATATAAAAATGCTTTTTGAACCTAATTTTAAAATCTAGAGCTTATGAAAAAGCTTATCAAAGTAGACAGGTCTGACAGCTTCAACTGTCTTTGGATTTTTTAAATGAAAATGTAAACAGCTGATTTAGAAAGCTATATCAGATAATGAATTAAGCTAGTTTTTGAAAACTAAGTGCACACTAGTTAGACTGATGACCTATAAGATATCTATAAATTATAATCAAGAATTATAACTATTTTAACCTAGTGAAACTTAAGCTAAAAAGTGACAGTTAACTCAATTTTTAACTGATGCAGTGTAATTAAATGTAAAAAAACGTAAAACTTGTTATGCAGTTAAAATGAAGATGACTTCTATTCTATTTTAACATAAATCTAAATGCAAATTAAGATGATGACTAACACTAGAATAAATCTAAACTAACTAATGCAAGAATGCTAGACAAATTTGACCTATTTATGAATGTAAAATTAAGAAAACTTGAACAACTCTATCCCTAGCTTAAAACTGACTAAGATCAAATCATTTAAGAGACTAGAATGCAAATCCAAAGGACCACAAGGTCAGCAGCAGCACTAACCTATGGTTAGTGCTGTTGACCCAAACACCCCTTTAACATACATAAGATCCATATAAGCTTATCAAATCTGTTGTTAAAGATTTACATTCTTTTTACCAGTTAATACAAGTATAATTGAACCTAATGATCAAACTAAGAATAAGCAAATAAACAAGAACTAATAAATCTAACCAATTACGCTACTTATTTTTGGATTTTAAGTACAGATTATATGGAAATGATATAGTGAAACTAAAAATCTAGCTAACAAAACATAATTAAGCTTAGAACTACTAAATAATGCATCAATGAGCAAAGATAAACAGATAATACAGCTAATAACGCTAATCTAATCATACAATAAGGCAGAAAAATAAGTGATTAAAACTGGAAAGTATAGATATGAGAAGTAAAAGGAAACTTACAAGTTGCCTTAGCTAAACAAAGGTAAAAAGGGCTCAATGAGATTGTCTACAGCTCTGGCTTATTGAGAATAAGCCAGTGGGTCTATGGATCCATCCAAATATGATCCATCATCCAATTTATGCTGTGGTATATTTAGGAAAGGTTATAAGCTTAATTAAGCTTTTGTGAGTTTAGTTGAGTGAATAGCTAGCTTAGAAGTAGTTTGAGCTTATGAGAGCTTATTCAACAGTACACAAAAGCTTTTGAAAATTTAAGAGCATTATAAGTAAAAACAAATTTTGCAAATTTAAGCTTAATATTTCATTGATAAGAACTGAGTACAATACATTTGAAACTGAGATTACCAAAAATAAGATAAAATAGAAATTGAAATTACACTAGCTAAAACTAAAAGCTACTATCAATTTTCTACTCCTAGATAGGCTTGATAGTGAGTGAGGAGAGGGGCTATTTATAGTCTGCATAATGACAGATTATAGACTTTGAAGTTGTTAGACGCTCTTGAAATCTGGGCTTCTTCCATTTCGTTCAATCATTGGTTATGCTTGTAAGCCGTTGGATCAAATCATAGCTCACACGGATTGCCAGCGTTGCAATCCGTGATGTGACACCTTGTGCTTGTTTTAGGCAGGGTTTAGTGTATAATCTTGCATCTTTGTGTGTTTCTTCACAATCCACGTGTGATTCCCTTTATGGGTATTGGCCAATGAGAAAGCTTGATGATGTTTTACCCTGCCATAGTGATCCTTATCACATGAATTACCCTGCCACGTACTCAATTAGCATTTGCCCTTTATTTTTATCCCTGTGGTTAAACCTTGAAGAAGATAAACAGTAACAACCAAGTTTGGCGCCATTTTACATTTATAAAGGTGCGTTTGATTTGTGTTGATCCGGGCCTATTTGATTTGACTTGGGCTTTTATAAATTGAAATGGGCCGCAGATGTGTTTGGTTTTGGGCTTTGGAAATGTTAACAAGTATGGTTTTTTTTTGATTTGTTATAAGGGATAACGCCCGTTATCTTTTTATTAATAAAAGATAACGGGGTTAGGTTTTAGGGTTAATTTTTCAATTTTGTGATTTTTGAGGGACTGTTTTTGGGATTTTGGGTTTTGTCATCTTGTGAGTTTGACCAAGGGTTGACTAAGGCTTTGACTTGAGTTGACTTTTTGTCTTTTGAAAGCTTTCTCCCTGCTCTTTGCGTGCTCTTTCGTTCCCGTGTTCGTGTTTGTCCGGTTTTGATCGTTTTCTTGTGATTTTTACTTTTATCGTACCTACACAATAAGAACGACAAAACAAGCAATATACAAGCTTTATGCAACGTTTTGGTCTTTATCTAATATGGTTTATTTTTGATATAAGGATATGTGTTTTCTAAATTTCAATTTCAGCTAAAAAGTTTTTGTACATCTCAGTTAAAAATGTTTACTGCCTTCACAAATGTATTTTGTTAGTGCATTTCAGTTAAAAAAGTTAGTACATCTTAGTTAAAAATGTTACCGCATCAGAATACATTTTGTTAGTGCATTACAGCTAAAAAAGTTAGTACATCTCAGTTAAAAAAGTTACTGCATTATATATTTTGTTAGTGTGTTACAGTTAAAAAGTTAGTACATCTCATTTTAAAAGGTTACTGCATCACAATGTATTTTGTTAGTGCATTGCAGTTAAAAAAAGTTAGTACATCTCAGTTAAAAGTGTTACTGCATCACAATGTATTTTGTTGGTGCATTACAGTTAAAAAAGTAAGTACATCTCAGTTAAAAAGGTTACTGCATCACAATTTGTTTTTTTAGTGCATTACAGTTAAAAAAATTGTACATCACAGTTAAAAAGTTACTGCATCACAATGTATTTTGTTAGTGCATTACAGTTAAAAAGTTAGTACATCTCAGTTTAAAAGTTTACTGCATCACAATGTATTTTGTTAGTGCATTGCAGTTAAAAAAAGTTAGTACATCTCAATTAAAAATGTTACTGCATCACAATGTATTTTGTTGGTGCATTACAGTTAAAAAAGTAAGTACATCTCAGATAAAAAAGTTACTGCATCACAATGTATAAATCTACTACATCATAATGTATAAATCTATTGCATCACAATGTATAAATCTATTACATCAAAATGTTATTAACTGCATCACAATATATAAATCTAATGCATCACAATGCAAAAATCTACTGCATCACAATCTTATTTTACCGCATCATGATGCACTAAGCAATAACACCATGATGCCGATATTATGATGATTAAAGGGGAATAGAAAAGATAATGAGCGGATACTTCGATGAACACTATGAGACTATGGAATTATGAATTGGTTTTAGTGATAAATGCTATTTTGTTTAGAACTGGAAACATGTATCTATAAGTAATGTGTTAATATTACAAAGTACTTATTAAAAAAAATTAAAAAAAATAATACGAATACATAAAATCATGTTGTTTATGAGTAGATCCAATCATCCCATCTTTTTATGCTATTCAATGGTTGCTTGGCTTTTCTTTGGTGGAGCGTGAGATAGGGAAACTCGTTCCATTTACCAATTAGGTGGTTTCCACTTTCCAACTAAACAGATCACTAAGAAAAAACTAAAAAGTTAAGAATCTAATACTACATAAAGTGAAATAAAAATTTATACTGCGATGCACCAAATAGTTACACTGTGATGCAGCGCATATTTAACTATAATGTAGTAAAAAACAACTTTGGTGCACCAAATATTTAAACTGTGATGCACCCGATATTTATAATGTCAATGTAAGACCATGAAATATACCACTATGATGCCACAATTATTAAATATTAATACTTCGGACACTGCACTTGAACAAGTTTACTCTAATGAAGTGAACTTTAAAGTGTCAATGTATAATAAATTCAATTAACTTTTTGTATATGCATCATGGTGGTTTATATAGTGCAATAATAAATCATAACATTATGATTTATGATTGTGATGGTAAGATGCTACTTGCTTATCATCACATTATCAGAATACGATGTATTCCCAAGCAAAGCATAAATACTTCATATCAATCACTTCAGTTATATTTTTGTATCCATGAAATTTATTAATCGGTAAAAAATTTTGATCGTGTACAAAAAACAAATAACAGTAGCTGTTACTAAAGATGTTGCTGACCAAAATATCCCTACCTTTGTTTCGCTCGTAATTGAGAGCACTCGACAACATTGGCTTTTTTACTAAACACTGTTAATAAACTGGTTATAGTCCGTTGGGCCTAAACATGTCGACAGTAATGTTACTTCTTAAAGCAAAATAAGATCACAGCCTAACACAAGTAGACTCCACACGCTTAGTTACATTGTTGAGTTGGGTCAAAACTCATCACAGCTCAACGGTCCACCACACACGGCACATCAGATAGAAGCACACTATACGTGGATATTGTTAATTTCTCAATTTCAGGTACATTTTACGGACATCTATTATTCGTCACTATTTTTTTTGGGTCTGTTACGCATTTATTTTATTATATTACTTTTATGCTAAATCGCGTTAGACTAGAATAATCAATTTATGTAAACGATCATCAAATAAATTAAGGTTTACATCAACCAAGTGTCATATAATTATTAAGAAGTTAATTATTAACTTTACATACATTATTTTTTATTGGTCACGTAAAGGGCTTACGTTTCGCAATAAAATACATTTGGACCACACCCCATCGGAAAACCACCTTAAAACTTACCTAGACTTTCAAACCAAAATACCCACTTTTAAAACTTAACAACTAATCTTAATCAATTTTGTTGTAGGCAACCCACTTAGGGCCCGGTATTTATTGAACACAAACACACCTAGAAATCTTCTAATGATCTCTCAAAGTACATGTACATCACTTGGTTAATTAAGGTTAGTACTTAATGTCTCCCATTAGCCTTTACACATTAGATATTAACCAAATGGCCTACCTTTTGCCCTTTAGGTCATGGCTACATGCATGTATATACACAAATCCTTAAGATTTCAAGAATCAAGCAAATCTTGTACATCACTTGCCTAATACAATAGGTAACAAACTAGAAATCCTCAAAAACCACTAGGATTAGGGCACGGTTTGGTTTGTTATGTGACTAGGGAAGTTAACTAGCTCATTACATATAAATACACACTCACATATATACTTGAACACTTCTAAAACACTCAAACTTTCTCTTAAGCAAAAACCATTTTCATTACTCTCAATTACATTCGGGTTAAGTGATAACCAAACCATACACGCTCATATTTCATTCTAAGGATTCAGGTGTATTTGACGTTTCGCGTATAAGGAAGTATAAGAAAAGTGTATACGAGCTAGGATTGGATATACGCAAAGTCTTGGAGTCTTGGTAAATCATTTGGATATATAAATAATACGTGGGTTGTCTCATTTCCCACGCACACTCGAACCAAAGCATTAGGACCCTTGTAAGTCGCGGTTTAACCCTATATCCTTACTATTATAATTGTTTTCTTTGTTAGCTAGCCAATATGACTCGTATATGTTTATATGATGTGCTAGTAAGAGTTCACACATATTAAGTGCGAAATATACGTGTTATACGCAATGATATGGCGTATAACGACTTGTGTGGTGTAAGAGTCAAGGAACATTAATGTGGCGTTATTAATCAACTGAGAATTTAAAACCATTAGTTATTTTAAAAATTGACTTTGATGTATAGTATACTTATAACACGATTTAACGAAAACTATGCGTAAAACATTCGAATAAACACGACACTATGGCTTTGGAAGGTATACACGACTTAAACCAACGTTTTCATGTGTAACACGACTAGCGTATAGGGGCTAACAAACAAAATATAGTTGCTAGGACTATTTTCGAATCCTATATATGATTAGAGAAACCAATGGACCTCTCACGATCCAACATGCCATGTTCAGGCCCAACGACCCATTAGTGAAGACTCTCAACTTATAATTAAGCTCCCATGAGCTTATCGAGGGCTTATATGGAACATGAACCCGTAGGAAAGAATCATATGTTTAAGAAAACTTAACGGGCCACAAGCGGGCCCAATAAGGCCGAACAAGCCCAACAGGCCCAACAGTAGGGCCCACGAGGTGGCAATAAGCTCTACGAGCTTATTAAAGTAACCTACGAGCTTATTGAAACTTATATAGGCCCTTATACCCTTTAAAAACCAAACGAACCTTAAAAGGGCTTCACGACCCATTTTCGTAAGCCACAAGGCCCATAAGCCACAAATAAGCTAGGACGGCTTATTTGTGAGCTTAAACAGCTCATAGGTTTCCTCATAACCTTAGACAAGCTAACGGACCCAAAGGTATCCAACCCCAAACCTTTAAAACCCTATCGGGCTTATATCGAACCCAATAAGCTTAACTACTAGCTAAATTGCTTATTGAATAAGCCCCATGGATACGACAACTTAATCAGACCCTAATAAGCTATTTAAGAAAGGAAAATAAGTTGGAATCACTAAGAAAACCTTAATGGACCTTGGTACTAACTTTCGGTAAAGGTTGTTGGGCCAACGAGCCCAATAAGCTCAAAATAAGCTCATCCGAGCTTATTAATAAGCCAAACTGAGTTGTGTAGCTTAAATGAGCTTAACAAGTGCTTTAGTGCTTTTTAAAACTTAATCAGACCTTTAAAACACTTATTGGGACCTTAACGGGCCTAATAAGGTCCATTAAGCCAAAATAAGCTCTCCCGAGCTTATTTATAAGCTGGAACAGCTTATATGGCTTATTGGAGCTTAATGAAATCTAATGTCACTTGTTAGAACTTAATTGGACTTAAAATGCGATTTTTGTAAAGTTAAGGGACTAAAAGTGTAAATTACAAACTAGAGGGACTAAAACTGTCATTTTTGGACTTTAATAAGTCTAGGGGCTGTTTTGAATATTCTGAAAGTTAAGGGGGCTGGTTTTAAACATATAAGGACCTAAAGTGTAAATTGTGTTAAGTTGGAGGACTAAATGTGTAATTATGAAAACTTAAGGGTTTGAAATGTAAAATAGTATATATTTTATATACCCAGGGGTTGTTTTGTAATTATAAGAAACTTAAGGGTACTTTGTGAAAGAAAGTGATTTCTGTAAACACTTAACATATCGGACGAATGGTATTCAGGAAATATACGAGTTAAACCTACAATTTAATAAATACGAATATTTATTAATAACCGCTATACGTAGACAAGAACGTATGGGATAGTTTACCTTTCCAAGAGCCATCAACAATTTCAAATACATTAAACGCGTACACCACCACACAAGTGATAACGGTATATATATACAAACTAACTATTTATTGAAGTTTACACATTGAGTCATTAGCCTAAATTTGTAGACTAAGACTGGCCGTATTTACTTAGGTATTTGACGGTGTGATTCGTACTTGGATATATATTATCATCCACAGAGGACTACTTACTAAGGTGAGTTCATAGCCCCATGTTTTACAGTTATTTAAATGATTTACATCTTTGGGGTGAGAACATGCTTTGTTTTACAAATTGGACGCAAGTGTACATTTTATACTATGATTTCATGTTTGCCTAAGTAGCGATAACCCACTGAGCCCTGTTATCATGAACTGTCAATTACTGGATTGTAAGCACGAATGTTATGAGTAGATCTATTTGGGATTGACATCCCCGTTCGGGTGACTAGCTATCACCGGGAACGAACGTTATAACATGTCGGATTTGGGATGTTTCGGGTTAGAACATCATTCATGGGCATTATTGGCAATTTATTGCATTCATACATGTCGAGCTTCAGTGTCATGAGCTTAGGAAAATGTAATTACTTTTTATGATGTTTGCATTTGTTGCTTAATCATACACATGGAAATCTTGCGGTCCTACTATTGATTTACATAAACCTATGAATTCACCAACTTTATGTTGATATTTTAAGCATGTTTTCTCAGGTCAATAAGGCACGGGGTGCTCAGATACATTGGGGGTCACTCTTTGGAAAGAGTCAGTACTAAAGATTTGGGCGTATTACATTTTGGGAACATTTGTTATAAACCGAAATCTTTACTTATATTGTCGAACAATTTGAAGCCATGAGCTTATGTAATGAACAAGCATTTTGTTAATCCAATGTATCTTTTTAAAACGACACGTTAGTGGTCGTTCTCATATCTTGTGTTATTGATCTATGAAGTAACGCCCTCAGATATTCAACATTCCGCTGCTACCCAGATTTGGGGGTGTTACAGATTGGTATCTAGAGCCAAGGTTATAGAGAACCAGGTCAAAAGTTTTGTCTGGACTATAACCATTTTCAAACATTGTTTTCACAAATGGGATTTGCGAGGGACATACTTGCATTACTTGTTTACATCTGGCACATATATGCTTACATGATACACACTATTTTAACATTAGTAGGGTACTAAGTGCTTACTTGATTGATATATGCGTATATAAAATATACTAAGTATATTACTATAAGACTCTTATAAATAAATCTTATAGATATAACATAGAGACCACTCTTATAATTAAAGTTTATAGACATATCATACCGATCTTTCCTGTAAGTAATACTTATATAGGTTATTTTTGCTTTTTTGCAGTAATCATGTCTTCTACGACATCTGCGGTTACCTACACTTCCGTTTACACCGACTCTAAGCTCGTCAGAGCCTTCTGGGGAGCCGATGATGAGGATATATCTAAGGGAGGCATCCTACGGGTCATCGTATTAGGATACGACGGACTCCCGATGCAGCCAGTAGCCCCACAATCACCGGATTACATATCAGGCCTAGAGGATCCACATACACCGCCAGTTCCTCAGGACGAGGATGAGCGTGAGCCTATGTTCGTACAGGCACATGATCCTGACTACGTGCCAGAGCCTATATACCCTGAGTATATACCTTTGGAGGATGAGCATGAGTTTCCAGCTGAGGAGCAGCCATTACCTCCTGTTGATTCACCTACTGCTGAGTCACCCGGATATGTTACTGAGTCAGATCCCGAGGAGGATCCAGAGGAGTACGAGGATGATGAGACAGAGGATGGTCCGGTCGACTATCCTATGGACGAGGGAGATGATGATGACGGCGATTCATCTGGGGATGACGCTGATGGTGAGGAGGAGGATGATGAGGACGAGAAGGAGGAGGAAGAGGAGCACTTAGCTCTGGCCGACTCTGCTATTGTTGTACCTGTTGATGAGCATGTTTTCCCACATGAGGGAACATAGTCTGTTATACCACCACCGTCCATTGACATTACTATTGGGGCTAGGATTATCGTTCGGCCTCAGGCTTCCATATCCCTCCCACTAGAGGCACAGGTTGAGAGACTTCTGGCCATGACTACTCCATCACCATCACCACCTATCTCACTATCACCACCCTATTCAGAAAGTT
Source organism: Tanacetum coccineum (assembly GCA_026074375.1). Taxonomy (NCBI): domain Eukaryota; kingdom Viridiplantae; phylum Streptophyta; class Magnoliopsida; order Asterales; family Asteraceae; genus Tanacetum; species Tanacetum coccineum. Next base: position 117,548 of record BQNB010000967.1, read on the forward strand.
TCTATTTTAGGAAATTTCTAAGTTTTGGGACCTTAATATTGTCCCCTAATATACGATGATTCTATTTACCTTAAACGCACTAGTGAAACCTAAACGCCCAACACTCAGGATAGCATCCACTCAGGCCCTTATTGATGCAGTTACTGCCGCATTACCATCACCTCCACTACCACCACTACCACCATCTCTATACATACCACCACCTATTGACCGTAGGGATGATATTCCTGAGTCTGGAGCAGCTCCCCCAAGAGGTTTGTATTGTCCACCCTACTGTCCAGATACGAGTCGGGAGAGTTCCAACTGCTAGACCTACCAGAGGTCAAGGGATAGATTATGGGTTTGTTAGCAAGGTAGATGCTGAAGAGAGGCGACAGGGGATTAGAGATGTTGGGTACGTATTATGGATACTAGGTAGAATCCGACAGATGCAGTTATCCTGAGAAAGCACTATGACCGTGGGAGAGGTCAATACTATATGGTCACAGAGCTTGCTGAGCTCCATGAGCCATGATACACAGGACTTGTATGCTTTACTAGAGGATGCTCAAGATAGTAGGTCTCGTATCTCACAAGCGAGTCATATGGACTCGCAACGGGTCGATCTACTTATGGGGGAGTAGGAGACTCTCTAGGAGACAGTATGGATGGTGGAGGAGGAGGCCTATGCTTCCTGAGAGGTTAGGCTCACTCGATAGGATTGAGTCAGGCGACTCATCAGGAGCTTCAGACCCATCGTGATCATGTGTATTGCACCACGAACCCATCTCCAAGCACATCATCCACACCTACAGCAGTAGGGTACTCTCATTCGACACAGCATCAAGGTACACGTGACGCGCTTTCAGATGCACACATAGGCTGAGTTAGCACGCTTCGAGAGACTACCGTAATATGCGTCCGGCACAATGGTAGAGACTCTCCAAGTCATTAGGGACATGAGGCGAGAGATGATGACATGCAGGCGAGTTGTTAGCACTGCGAGAGCAGCATAGGAGAGCTAGACAGCCAGGAACAGGCTAGGATCCAGATCACCAGGATGCTTCTGGATGCTGGCAAGTCACATCCAAAGCATTTCATGTTATTTTATCTACTAGGTCATTATACAGGCATGTTTAAGTATAGGAGATTTCCCCGCTAGCATAGCCTTAGATCTTTTGTATTGTATTTCGTGTAATCCGACAACTATTTCATGTTAAATTTTCAAGGTTATGAATGAAATGGATGTGTTATGTCATACTATATACCTCTCTTGTGTTGATATTTCATCTATACATTATTATATTCCGTCATATAACCTCATGTTTTGTCTTTTGTGATCTAGACAAATCATGGCACCTACAACCAGAAGAGGACCGAATACCCCTGTTAACAACACCAACCCAAACAACATGACTCCAGAATCCATCCAAGCAATGATTGACCAAGCTCTTTTGCGAAACTCCACCAATGGAGATGGAAAGCCAACTGTTTCGCACGAGGATAACCGAAGGAACGTGCAAACTGCGCGCCTTTGTTTTTACGCTGACTTCATGAAGTGTCAACCTTTGAACTTCAAGGGGACTGAAGGCGTGGTCGGTTTGACTCGGTGGATTGAGAAGATGGAGTCAGTTTTCAATATCAGTGGTTGTGCTATTGAGAATCAAGTGAAGTTTGCCACCTGCACTCTGTTAGGTGCTGCTTTGACTTGGTGGAATGGTCAGATAAGAACCTTAGGTCCTGAGGCATATGCAATGACTTGGGAAGTACTCAAGAAAAAGATGACGGACAAGTATTATCCGCAGGGTGAAATCAAGAAATTAGAAATCGAGCTGTGGAACCTAAAGGTCAAGGGGAACGATGTTCCAGCATACACTGAACGTTTCCAAGAGCTAACCCTAATATGTACCAAGTTTGTTGCCAACGAAACCGAGAAGGTTGACAAGTACATCAGTGGACTTCCTGACAACATTTATGGGAAACGTCAAAACTTCCAGACCCAAGACGTTGGATGAGAACTATTGAGTTGGCCACACGACTGTGAGGATAAAAATGCCGCAACCAACGAAGAAAGGCAATTTGACAACAAAAGGAAGGCTGATGATTCATCCAGAAACAACCATGGCCACCAACAACAACCCTTCAAGAGGCAGAATGTCGCCAAGGTCTACAATATGGGGACAGGCGAAAGGAAGCCTTATGGGGGATCTTTGCCCAAGTGCACCAAGTGCCATCTTCACCACAATGACAAGTGCACCCAGAAGTGCCCCAAAGTCAAACAAAGTAGGGCCATTTTGCGCGCATTGTAGGAAGTTTCGGTTAACATAAATGTTGGCTAATACTCAGAAGGGCAATGGGGCAAGCTCCTAAGGAAATGGTGTTTTGTGTGGAGCACCAGGGCATTTCAAGAGAGATTGTCCTAAGTTGAAGAATAAGGATGGAGGGAATGGGAATGCACAAGGCTGGGTTTATGCAGTTGGGAATGCAGAAAAGAGAGGAAATGCATCAGGAAACCCGGATGCCAATGTCGTCACGGGTATGTTCCTCTTAAATAACCACTATGCATCTATCTTATTCGACACTGGTGCCGATAGAAGTTTTATATCCACTACATTTAGTTCCCTGATTAACATCGCCCCAACTCCATTAGATGATAGTTATGATGTCGAATTAGCTGATGGGAAAATAGTCAGGATAGACACTATTATACGAGGTTGCACTTTAAATTTCTTAGACCATCCGTTCAACATAGATCTAATGCCCGTAGAACTGGGTAGTTTCGATGTCATTATCGGTATGGACTGGTTAAGAAGATGTCACGCCGTGATCGTGTGCGATGAGAAACTTGTTCAAGTTCCCTATGGGAATGAAACTTTGACTTTTTGTGGCAACGAGAGTAGCAACGGGAGAGAGAATAAGGTTGACATTATCTCATGTCAAAAGCTCAAGAGTACAAACAATGGCAAAAGGATGCCAGGTCTTTTTGGCACAGATATCCGCCAAGAAAGAGGAGGACAAGTCAGAAGGAAAACAAATAAAGGACGTACCAATCGTCCGAGATTTTCCTGAAGTATTTCCCGAGGACTTGCCAGGTCTTCCTCCGGCTCGACCAGTGGAATTCCAAATCGACTTAATTCCAGGAGCCGCACCCGTAGCTCGAGCACCGTATCGATTGGCTCCATCCAAAATGAAGGAATTATCGGAACAATTACAAGAGCTTTCCGACAAAGGATTCATAAGGCCTAGTTCCTCACCTTGGGGAGCCCCGGTCTTATTCGTCAAAAAGAAGGATGGGTCATTCAGGATGTGCATCGACTACCGTGAGTTAAATAAGTTGACAGTGAAAAATCGATATCCACTTCCGAGGATTGACGATTTATTTGATCAACTCCAGGGATCCAGTATTTATTCGAAGATAGATCTGAGATCAGGATATCACCAGCTTAGAGTACGAGAGCAAGACATTCCAAAGACGGCATTCCAAACTCGGTATGGCCATTACGAGTTCCAGGTTATGCCATTCGGACTGACAAACGCACCTGCGGTATTCATGGACCTCATGAACCGAGTATGCAAGCCTTACTTGGATAAGTTCGTAATTGTCTTCATCGATGACATACTTATTTATTCAAAGGACGAGAAAGAACATGAAGAACATCTCAAGGCCATTTTAGAATTGCTTAAGAAAGAGAAGTTGTATGCCAAATTTTCAAAATGTGAATTTTGGATTCCGAAGGTACAATTTCTCGGACATGTCATTGATAGTAGAGGCATACATGTGGATCCAGCCAAGATAGAATCTATCAAAGATTGGGCATCTCCTAAGACACCAACGGAGATCCGCCAATTTTTAGGTCTTGCTGGTTACTATCGAAGGTTCATCGAAGGATTTTCGAAGATTGCTAAATCAATGACGAAACTTACTCAGAAAGGAATCAAGTTCGACTGGGGTGAAAAGGAAGAGAACGCTTTTCAGTTAATAAAGCAGAAGTTGTGCAGTGCACCAATTCTGGCTTTACCTGAAGGGAGCGAAGACTTTGTGGTCTACTGTGATGCGTCACACAAGGGTTTAGGTGTTGTATTGATGCAGAGAGAGAAGGTGATTGCCTATGCTTCTCGACAACTAAAAGTTCATGAGAAGAACTACACCACTCATGATTTAGAACTTGGATCGGTAGTGTTTGCCCTAAAGATATGGAGACACTATCTATATGGAACCAGATGCACAGTGTTCACCGACCATAAAAGCCTACAACACATTCTCGATCAGAAGGAGCTTAACATGAGGCAACGCCGTTGGCTAGAATTGCTAAGTGATTACGATTGCGACATCCGTTACCACCCGGGGAAGGCAAACATAGTAGCCGATGCGTTGAGCCGTAAGGAATGGATTGAACCGTTACGGGTTTGAGCCTTAGTTATGACAATTGGCTTGGATCTTCCCAAACGAATATTAGAAGCTCAGATCGAAGCCTAGAAACCAGAGAATCTCGTGAATGAAGACGTAGGCGGTATGATCAGAAGGGATATACCCAAGGAAAGATTGGAACCACGTGCCGATGGAACACTATGTTTACACGGCAGGAGTTGGATACCTTGCTATGGAGACTTAAGATCCGTGATTATGCACGAATCCCACAAGTCGAAATATTCCTTAATCCTGGGTTTGAAAAGATGTTACCAAAAGATGTGAAGAAACTTTATTGGTGCCAAACATAAAGGCTGAATCGCCCGTATGTTAGCAAATGCTGAATGTGCAAGGGTCTAAGGCCGAACATCAAAAGCCCATCGGGATTTCTAGTACTACCAGAGATACCTAAGTGATGTGGTAATATCATGATGGATTTTATCACCAAACTTCCTAGGTCGTCACAAGGTTTCGACACCATCTGGGTGATTGTGGATCGACTTACAAAATCTGCTCACTTCCTGCCAATAAGGGAGAATGATCCATTGGACAAATTGGCAAGGTTGTACTTGAACAGGATAGTGGCAAGACACGGGATACCTGCCTCAATTATCTGTGATCGTGATGGAAGATTCACTTCAAATTTCTGGAGATCATTTCAGAAAGCTTTGGGTACAGATATTAGCATGAGCACTGCGTATCATCCAGAAACTGATGGCCAGAGCGAGAGAACCATTCAAACTCTCGAGGACATGCTACGTGCTTGCGTGATCGATTTTGGCAAAGGTTGGGTTAAACATTTGCCATTGGCCGAGTTTTCATACAACAACAGTTATCACGCTAGCATAAAGGCCGCCCCTTATGAGGCACTGTATGGTCGAAAATGTCGATCACCGGTGTGCTGGGCCGAGGTTGGGGAAGCCCAACTGACTGGTCCAGAATTGATCCAAGAAACAACGGAAAAGATCGTCCTGATCAAGCAAAGGATGCAAGCTGCTCAGGATCGACAAAAGAGCTACGCTGATCGGAAGCGAAAGCCGATGGAGTTCGAGGTTGGGGACAGAGTTATGCTCAAGGTCTTACCTTGGAAAGGGGTCGTACGGTTCGGTAAGCGGGGCAAGCTGAACCCGAGATATGTCAGACCTTTCACGGTGTTAGCCAGAGTTGGGAAAGTTGCCTACAAGCTGGAACTTCCTCAAGAGTTGAGCAGAGTTCACCATACTTTCCATGTGTCTAATCTGAAGAAATGTTACGCTGACGAACCATTAGTCATGCCATTAGAAGGAATTCATGTTGACGATAAGCTTCAGTTTGTGGAAGAGCCCGTTGAAATTATGGAACGGGAGATCAAACGATTGAAGCGAAGCCGGATACCATTGGTTAAGGTTCGCTGGAACTCTAGGCGGGACCCTGAGTTCACCTAGGAACGTGAAGATTCGTTCAAACAAAAATACCCACAACTCTTCACAAACCGGGCTTCGTCATCCACTACAAGGTCTTAAGCTTTGAGGACAAAGCTCTTCTAACGGGTGGAGACTGTAACATTTCTCAATTTCAGGTCATTTTATGACTCCTATTATTTGTCACTATTTATTTTGGTCCGATACGCGTTCACTTTTAATTTAACTTTTAAGTTAAATCGCGTTGACTAGAAATAATCTATTAATGTAAACGGTCGCCAAATAAATTAAAGTTTACACCGACCAAGTAATAATTAATTATTAAGAAGATAATTAGTTACTTTGCGTATTTTTTTGTCACTTAAAAAGGGTTATGTTTCGCAATAAAATACATTTGGGAAACCCCCGAAAACTACTAGACTTACCCTAGTACTCAACTAAATACCACTTGAATCTGTTTACACGAAATTTGAATAATTTTCGTGTTGATAAGCCATCAAGACCGAATATGGGTAGGTTAAAACCCCTAAAATTCGTCCCTTGGGTATTAGCTAGCAAATTTCCTATTATTCTTCAAAGTTTACTATACATCTTAGATAATGAAACTATGTACTTAATGTCCCCCATTAGCCAAATAACCAATGGTTAACAACCATTTCTTTCTCTTTACCCTTAGGCCGCGGCTAGAGAGCATCAAACACACAAAACCATAAGAATTGCATGTATCAAACTAAATATTGTAAAAATATTTGGTCATTAAGAGTGGTACTTGAGTGGTTTAGCATAAAACCATGAGTGATTAACTAGAAAACTCTAAACCACCCTTTCCTAGCTCGTTGTAGTTAGTTTGGAACGAAGAGGAGTAACTAGCTCATATTGCCTATAAATACACACTCACACATACACTTGAACACTTCTTAAACTCACAAACACTTGTAACAAATTCACTCTCTTTATTCGGGTCAAAACCGCAACCAAACATTACATTTCATCAGACCAACAAGTAAAACATTAAAGGACTGTAATTCAAGCACACAAAGGGAATACGTGAACCAAGGTTTGGGTGTCTACAAGCTTTGAAGCTTTGGGTGGGTTACACGAGTTTATGAAACACATTAGGTTAATACTCGATACGTTACAAGCATTCTTGGACCTTTGTGTAAGTCGTTTGAAACCTACATCCTTGTACTATACCTATCTATAGTTAACTAGTCAATATGTCACGTTAACATATAAATGATATGGAAACCGTGGGTTCATGTCTATCAAAGTATGAAAACATATTGTTAGACGCGTTGTCATGTGCATAAACTTTTGTGTGTGTTAAAATGTAAAGGAACATGCAATACGTGAGTTAATGACAAGTTAGGACTTAAACAATTTGTGTATGTAAAGACTTGGATCCTAACACGACCAAAGACCCATGCATACGAGTTCATACAAAAACCATACGTAAACCTTCAGGGTAAACGTGGTGTGGTGACTCGGGAAAACATATACAACCTTATTTGACATGTGCATGTAATAAACATGACCCTTACAAAGGTTTTCAAATATAAAACGATTGCTAGAAATATCAACGGACCACAAAGGGCCTTGGTTAATCCAAACCGCCCGCATTTGGGCCCAACAGGCCCAATATCCTTTGTTTCGAGGCCCGTAGCTTATAGATAATCTCACTTGAGCTTATCAATGGCTTATAGAGTTCTTAAACTCGTTTAGAACACACAAAATGCAAAGAAAACCTTAACGGGCCGAGAACAGGCCCATTATACCCAAACAGGCCCAACGAACCCTTGTGTAATAAGCTACGGTTTATCAATAAGCCATTCGAGCTTATTCATAAGATAGGAGTACTTATTTAATCAACTTAGGCCTTGTATTGCCATTTGAAATCAAACCGAACCTTTTTGGGCTTCTAATTCCTATACGGGCCCAAAATAAGCGAATAAGCTCACAATAAGCTTGGGCAGCTTATTGGTGATCTTATGAGAGCTCAATGAGATTAATGGACTTAATTACACTAAATGGACCCAAATGGACTCAACCGAAAAGCATAAAACCCTCTTTGGGCCTTAAATGGGCCCAACGGCCCACTAACTAGTGCTTATTTGCTTATTGGGATAAGCTGAAACGAAAACAGACCAAAGGGACTCGATAAGAATGAGAAATAAGCTAAAATACCACAAGAACCATTAAAAGGTGTAACGGGTTGAGCTATTGGGCTCACGAGCCCAATAAGCTCTAAATAAGCTCCAATAAGCTCCCTGAGCTTATTTACAGCTTAACAGACCCATACCAACTTATTGAGGGCTTTTGTACTCGTTAAAACCCTATTGGACCTTTAAAACGCTAAACGGACCTTAACGGGCCCAATAAGGCCCGTTAAGCCAAAAATAAGCTCGATGAGCTTATTTATAAGCCGAAACAGTTTTGATAACTTATTTGGACTTAACAAAATGAAATGCCACTTGTTGGGATTTATTTGGAGTTAAAATGTAATTTTTACAAGTCGAGGGACTAAAAATGTAAATTCACAAACTTGAGGGTTAAATTGTCATTTTTGGATATTAAATAAGGTGAGGGACTGTTTTTGAAATATTCTGAAACTTAGGGATCGAAGTGTAACTATAAAGACCTAAATTACATTTTTGTAAACTTAAGGGACTAATTATGTAATTACCAAAACTAAAGGGTTTAAAGTATAAATGTTTATATTTATAAACCTAGGGACTAAAGGGTAATATCTAGAAACTTAAGGGTATATTTGGGAACAAAAGTGAATTAATAAAACACTTAACGAATCGGTCGAATATTAAGACATTCGGACATTAAACGGGTTTAATTAACGACTTAATAAATAAGTATAATTATTAACAATGATTTCACGTTTCTCGAGAACCATCAAAATTATAAATACAATAACCATGTGCACCACCACACAAGTGATAACAGTATATATAAACTTGAAAGGGAATTTAGTTTATACAATGAGTCGTTAGCCTAAATGTGTAGACTAAGACTTGACCGTATTGCGTTTAGGCCTTGACGGTGTGATTCATTGCTTACTTGGATATTTATTATCATTCAGAGAACTACCTGCTAAGGTGAGTTCATAGCCCCATGTTTTACAGTTATTTAAATGATTTACATCTTTGGGGTGAGAACATGCTTTGTTTTACAAATTGGACGCAAGTGTACATTTCATACTATGATTTCGTGTTTGCCTAAGTAGCGATAACCCACTGAGCCCTGTTATCATGAACTGTCAATTACTGGATTGTAAGCGCGAATGTTATGAGTAGATCTATTTGGGATTGACATCCCCGTTCGGGTGACTAGCTATCACCGGGAACGAACGTTGTAACATGTCGGATTTGGGATGTTTCGGGTTAGAACATCATTCATGGGCATTCATTGGCAATTTATTGCATTCATACTTGTCGAGCTTCAGTGTCATGAGCTTAGGAAAACAAAATTACTTTTTATGATGTTTGCATGTGTTGCTTAATCATATATTTGGAAATCTTGCGGTCCTGCTATTGATTTACACAAACCTATGAATTCACCAACTTTATGTTGACATTTTAAGCATGTTTTTCAGGTCAATAAGGCACGAGGTGCGATGATACATTAGATGTCAATAATTGAAGAGTCAACACATAAGATTTGAGGTCTTATTACATTTTGGGGACAATTGTTATAAACCGAAATCTTTATTTATATTGTTGAACAATTTGAAGCCATGGGCTTATGTAACAAACAAGTATTTTGTTAATCCAATGTATCTTTTTCAAACGACACGTTTAATAGTCGTTCTCAGATCTTGTGCTATTGATCCATAAAGTAACGCCCTCAGATATTCAACATTCCGCTGCGTACTCAGATTTGAGGGTGTTACAAAATGGTTTTCAATCGACCAAGGACATGCACCTTTCTGGTGGCCAAAGGACTGGCTATTCCAGAGTTAATGGCTAACTGGTAAAGAGACATCAAATCTATTAAATTTTCAATGATTCACCTCTCACAGGAGTTAACACACCTGGAAGTGATGAGAATAGACTGAAACTTTATGATTTGATGTACATATAGTCAATGTTGCTGCTTATTCAAGTGTTGCTGAAGAGAAATGACTTGTTGCTGTGAAGTGCTGATTATGATATCTAGAAGATTAGTTGCTGCAAAGATCAGGTGGTGATGATTTCAAGAGTTACTGATAGAAGTTAAGAACTTGTTTATTCAGGAAGATCATCATGTTGCAGTTCAAGAATAATTCCAAAGATAATGCTCACAAAAATCATCAGAAGCTTTTATGAAGACACTCAAAGAAACTTGAAGATCACAAGTGAAGTTCAAGTTAGGGGAGGATTGTTAGGAATTATTGTAAACAGACTTAAGTCTGGTAGTTATAGAGTTAAGTCTGGTAGACATAGTTAAGTCTGCCAGTACTAAGTTAAGTCTGGCAGTATTATAGTTAGTACTGGTAGAGTGGCAGTACTAGTTAAGTCTGTTTATGTAACAGAATAGTGATAATAGTTATCTTAGAGATATCTTAGGAAAGGATATGCATTATCCTTTCACACGTTTTGTATAGCCTTTTAGGGTTTCCTTGGTGTATAAAAGGAACCCTACGGCATAGAGTTTCAAATATAACAAATTGTAGCATTGAAGCTTAATAGAAATCAATAGCAAAGTTAGTATTATATTGTGTTCTTCTTAATACTTGTGTTAAGATTCCGCATTAACACTTGGTATTCATAGTCAGTGTCTCTCACATAGTTGATTTGGATTTATTTAAGTTAGCTATTGTCTTGTAAAGGCTATATAGATCCAAAATAAAGGACCTACAGATTAGCAATCTGATCCGGCTTTCAAAACAAGTAAGTAGTTATTATATAATATCTTCTCTTTTGTATTCCATTTCTTTACAAACCACGAAGGTCAAACTTGTGATTCACAATTATAAGTTTACTAATTATCTATAACAAAATTTCAGAGGGTAGATTTATAGAGTCCAAGACACGGGACTGTTATCACATAAGATGTTTGAAAACAAATTATGTCAATGAATCAAAAAGCTCGAGAAGAATGGGATAAGAAACAGGCGGATGTAGAAAAACTCTAAAGAGCATACGAGGTTTGAATTGTTTGACATATGTTAATGCAGAGTGTATACCAATGAGGTTTATAATGATTAAATCTTTTCAATGTAGCCTGGAGGTAGCAGTGATGGTGATGATGGTCGTGGAAAATCATCAAAGGTATGTGAATACATAGTTGATTTGTAACCATTTTAAGTTATATTGGTGAACTCGTGAAGATGTTTGTTTATTTAAGGTAAACAAAGAGGAAGATTATAAGACGCGGACAACAGCTGCCAATGTGGCAGCGCGAGTATTCGTAGGAGGAGATGACATGCTATTAAAATGGCAAGTAATGGCCTAGCAGGCACGCCAAAAACGTGAAGGTGGGGCTGACTCGGCATCTACTTCTTAGCCAAGTTTGGATGTTAGGCCTAAGCCCGTGTCAACTTCTGAGAGGACTTTGAATGATACTCCAGATACTAAGAAGACTTATGCTCCTGCCACTGTGACTGTCACTCCTGGTTAGTATCCTTTCTCTTTCAAATGTAGTGCTCGTGGTACTAGATAACGATTTATATGATATTGTGTTAGACCTAACTTTAAAATGCATTGTACTATGATGACGACACACATTTTGGAATAGTATACTAGAAGTTCTGGATTTTGAACCATATACTCAAAGTTTTGGATTTATGTATGATATGGCTAATGGTATGATCTGTAAAAGGAAGGTAACATCACATGACTGAAATACAACTGGTTTTAGTTAAGCAATATACAGGGGTGCTAAAATATAAGAAAACATGACCTGCAAACTTCTTTTATGGTTAAGTGGGACAATTAAACATATATCAATTATTCTTTTGCCTTGATTTCATTTTAATCTCTAAATGGTTAAACCAATATAGAACTGGGCTTAGGGGTGTTGGGATTGCATATTTTTAGCTTATGCTCATGGAACTTTAAATAAGCACCTCCCCCATGTGGTTATCTAAAACTGTTTATTTTATCCATAATCACTTTGCAATTCAAACCCTACAAAAGTGCTTATGTCTTAAAAAAACCCGAAACAAGTCAATAATTGCTTAAAGTACGCAACCCCAAACACCCTCTTAGAGATATGGGTGGTATACTTCCTACTAAGTTTGGGATCCAACCTGTAGTAAAAAATGAATAGCCTACTAGAGTGTTTTCATGCATGTTTTATAGGTGTGGTCTCTGGTTAGGAGGTTTGATCAACCACAAAAGTACAAAACTTTTGCAAGTGGTTGTAATATTCAAAGTGGTTACCTCGAAATTGAAAGCGTCAGAAAAGTAAATGTTCGGTCTGGACTTCTTTGCTACCACAACTACTAAAATGTTGGAACTTTTTAATGAAGAGGAGCACATCTTAGGCATGAAAATCATTGGTGGTGATTATCTTTGTACATCTACAACCTTTAGACGGGTCAAGAGGGCCATGCGGGACGGAGTGCCTAAAGTCCTTTTTTATTTATGATGTTTATCTGTTGTTTTAGTTTGGAAGAACGATAATGAATGTAGCTTCTACTAATGCAACTCTTTCTAATGCGACGATAAGAATTTGGAATATCTGCTCAAAGCCTTTGACTAAAAGCTATGTGCTGATAACATGACCTCTATTAGTGTGTGTTGGTTAACCAAAGCTTAATTCTAAAAACAACATTGAAACAACTATGTGTTGTAAATTGATAACATAAAACACAAATCAGACCAGGTTATCTAAATGATATGCAATAGTTGGAACAACAAAAAACAATATCGAACAACTATCAAATGTTTTTTTTTCCAACAATACCTTAAAGCTCACCGCCCAACGGGCGGGCCTTGATACTAGTATATATATATATATATATATATATATATATATATATATATATATATATATATGTTATATAAAGTTAAAGTCAAATAAGTCCACACGTTGATTGTATAACGTCAACAAGGGTACTACAAGACTTGTTGAATGTTTATAAAAATAATAAACGCTATGATTTTTACAAGTATAACAATTTAGACTTAACGAGTTTTATGAACGGATATAATTCTAAAAATAGTAACTTTTGTAATATATGGGACATAATCCCGATATGGGTAATTAATAACCAATTTGAACGCCGAAGGTTCGACGAGATGAATAAATATTATTATAAATATAATTAGATGACGGGACTTACTAAAAATGATATCTTTCCGAAAATAAAAAGTTTCCGAAAATAGAAAGTTTTCGATTAAGCAACGTATAAAATAAATGAGAGTATGATCGTAACTCAATTATGTGGAGTTTAGGATCTAGGACGCGTAAGTGGATTTCTCATCACATGTGTATGTATATTTATACTATTTTGATAGATGCGATGTGCACACTATCCGATCGTATCTTACGATATAATAATTGAACGGCATAAATTATAGGTCGCGGTTGAGCTCGTTGTCGAGTAGTTCGTGATCGTTTCGGTTATTTAATCTTCGGCTTCGATCAAGGTGAGTTCATAGCCTCACTTTTGAACTATTTTAAATTTTTTTAACCTGCGAGGGGGATATTTGCTTTTTTATGAAAATGCGAACGCAATATGTTTTGATACTAAATATGATTCCATTCACTATTGAGTATATGCCTTTTACTGTGTGACCGTTAGTTGCCTAGTTGCAGGTGAACGCTAATACATTAAATAGATCTATTGGGTTTGACAACCCTGTCCGGGGTTTGATTCAGTTTCTGAGCACCTTGTAATGGACATTTTGTAGTTAGTGTTAGGAGAAGTGGCATACTTCTCGGATATTATTTTATCCTATGGGATGAATGTGTTAAGTTTTGGTACATGGGTTCATTTAGTTGGAAATCATTATTTTTATAACTTGTCTTACGAGCAATGTTATATTTTTTTGTTGAACCAAATATGTGTTCTAATTGTTATGTGTAAACTCTATGAATTCACTCAACGTTTTGTTGATATTTTAAGCATGTATCTCTGGTTTAGGTATTGAAGATGGCTTGGATGTGACGAACCGCGGATATCAAGGACGGTGACTCGGTTAACTTGTGTCAATAAATGATAGAAATATTTTTAGAAATGAAGTTGTGATGTGACTTGTCGAATTAAATTTTCTATGATAGTTTTGGGACCTTTGTACTCTGATTCTTTTCAAACAAAATAAACGAAATTCATTTAACAAACATCTCTTTTATAGTTGTTTGTTATGACTTGTGTGATTGTATTGTGATGTAGCACCCCAAATGTTGTATTCCGATGCGTATCGTATTTTGGGGGTGTTACATTAACAATCCGAAAAACCAGGAACTATGTTCTTGGCGCGCTGATGGTATGTTAGCGCGTGGGTCAGCGCGCTAGGTGCTGTCTTGATTTTCAGATTTTGATTAGTCGGTGTTCCTCTTACCCGACACATGTGGAAACTTCAATAAAGGTATGTACATGTTACTTGAGCATTTGGGAACACTCCAAATGAGGTTTAGGCTTAGAGATGGGCAAATACAAATCCTCCCATTTTTAACAAAACGCCAACTCAAATCTTTTATCGTTTGATTCTAGCCAAGACCGAAACCTCTTTCTAAACTTAGTATGAATATACTTTCAACATACCATCAAACGAAAGTATTCATTTGACCTTAATTCAGATTTACGTTATTCCTAATCATGTAACAGGTTTTACTCCCTTATTGGTCAAACTAAGTCAAAAGTCACTTTGCGTAAACGCATCCTCTCCTGTTATAGGATATGCTTTACTTGAAATGCAAAGCACTTAGCTTGTTTGCATCAAGATGATTAGCGATCAAATCCATTGTTGATTATCATGGATTAAGTCCAAGTGACTAATTGAGTTTGTGGTATTTTAAGGTTAATCCTACTTTGATCCTTCCTACCTTTTCTATATAAATGATTTACAAACTCACACATGTATTCCTCACATGTCCTCTACACAATCACTTCTCTTATAAACATCATCCTAATCATTTGTTAATCCTTTCTACCCAACAAATGATTATACACCTTCCACATACTCTATACATTCCTTTCTTAAACCAGCCTATAATCATATGTGCCCATCTCTTTTCTCTCTTAATGCGAATGTGATATCAAACCCAATCAATCCTTTCATTAACATCCTTACCATTATCTTCTTCACAACATAACAATAATAAAGCTTCCCAAGCTCATCCTTCACATGACAACTAATGTTCCCTTACACATTGTACTTGTTGTCCCCCAACATTCCAACATAGGCTCTTTTCTATCAAATCAAAACATTTTTCACCACATACACTTCTTATTCATTCTCTTCTTCACTTCTACACTCACACAACTTACTTATGAATTCAAACTATACACACACTCAAAGCTTTCTCTACACACTTATCCTATCCTCTCAAGCTTGAATTCAAATCCTACAACATCACTAAACTTCTCCTATATACTTTGCCTACTCACCATTTCATCCTAACCATTCAAATTTAAATGTGATCTTTAGGCTCCAAACCATCACATCACTCTAACCCATTGCCAACTCACTTTGAATTCATTCTTATCCTTTTCTCACATGTTGAAATGCAGTTCAAATTTAAATTATATGCTTTAGGTTCTAAACCATCACATCATGCCAACTCATTCCTTCTCATCTTATTCCATATGTGCTTAATTGTATTTGAATTTAAAATTTAAATTCCCTCTCTCACAACATCCATACTTGCTTACCAAGTTCGGAATATTCATTTAGCATATTCTATTCTATCCTAACTATGTCAACTCATCAACCTAGTCATGTTTAGTTTTGAACTAAACCATTTACATGTGAGGAATACCCAAACACACCATTTGTCCAATACTTCTTCTCTATCTCTTTGATATTAGACAAACATTTCTAAATCTTCTTCTAAATTACTTCACAAACATTTTTATCATATGGCTATTTGATTTGGTTGACCTTGAGTGTAAGAATAGCAGAAAGGTCAAAGCGTGAAGTACAATTGGGGGTATAGCAAGAGCGGATAGTTAAAATGCCAAAAACCAGAAAATCCAAGACGGGTTCTGGTGCGCTGTAAAGATTTGCCACTTCCATGTTTTGGACTATAAATACCGTCTATTGGTTATTGTATTCCTCACCTCTTGCCATTCTTTCTTTCTCACTTTTCTCTTCTCTTATCCTCTAAGTCTAACACCTTTTGTGTTCTTAATCTTCTCATCTATTATTCTATTAAAGAACACATCTTCGCAAAAGTGACACACATGTACCTAATCCACATTTGTGTGTTATAAGTAGAGGGTCTTCTTTCTCATACCTTTTCTTTTAGAATTGAGCCTCTAGGTTAGGTTAGGACTTGATTTGAACAATCAACTTTCATATTTAATTTGGTTGTAAGGGAAGTCATGTATCTTAGTGATCAAGCTTAGATCATTAGGGACCTATTTGGGGTTTGGTAAGCTTCCAAGGGGAAGTTCTTAGTGGTACTAGTTGATCTAAGTGATCCTAGAGGTTAAGTCAAATCACAAGTTTTTATGGGTGGATTCCAAGGGCGGAATACCATAAGGAGTAGCTCTTCTTAGTGAGCTCCGATCTTTGTGCATATCGGTGGAGTGAAGTTGTAAACGGTTTATAGTCCACCATAATGATTATACTAGAGTAACAGTGTCGGTGTCATGGATTCGCAATTGTACGTACGAATGGTCTAAATACCCCATCTCAAACCAATATATATCGTGGTCTCTCTCTCTCTCAGTTTACTTATTATCGTATTTCATCAAGTAGATCATTAACCTCTTGAGTTATTTGTGGACTACTGCCAGTTTTACTATCAACCTAAATGGTGAGAGACATGGATATTTAAAATTTTAAAGTGGTAGAGTTAAGGCAATAGACCGTATGTCCACTTACTTTTTTCACATTGGTAAATGGGGAGGTTTTTACATGATGAATTGGTAAGAAAACTCATGGAAAATCTCATTTTAAAATATCATGGGGATGCAGAGAACTGAAACTCACACACCTCTGCTTTGTTGATGATCTATTGGTGATGTTTCATGGAGATATTGAATCTGTAAAGATAGTAAAAAAGACCCTTGTAGAGTTTAGTAATGTCGTTGGCTTACTATGAAGTATCAATAAAAGCATAATCTTATTTGGCAATGTAAAAATAAGGAAAAGCAAAAGATAGTTGCAGAGCTTCCTTTTAATGTTGGTAAACTCTAGTTAAGTATTTGTGAGTTTCTTTGATTACAAAGAAGCTGGGAACTAAGGAGTGTAAGCGGGTGGTGGATAAGTTAAAAAATAAAGTGGAAGATTGGAAAAAAAATTACTTGGCTATGCTAGGAGAATGCAACTTATAGCTTATGTGTTGACTTATGTTCATATATATTGCGTTGCAGTCTTCCTTTTACCTAAAACAATTGTACGTGACATTGAGAAAGTTTTAAAAGGTTTGTTATAGTGTAAGGGGGAACTTCAAATAGGGAAGGCTAAGGCTTCATGTAAGAGTGTTTGCAGGCCTAAAAGTCAAGTTGGTCTAGGTCTAAAACCTCTTGGTCCATCGAATGAGTGTTTGTGATGAAAAACTTGTGGAATATAATATCAGAGACAGAATCTCTATGGGTCAAGTGGGTGAATGTAGTAAAGTTAAAAGGGGGGAATATATGGGATATACAAACTGGAAGTAATGATAGTTGAATGTGGAAAAAACTTTTAAGTTTAAGGGAAAAATATAGGGGATATATATACAAAATTGTGAGGAATGGAAGAAACACTACAATATGGTGTGACAAAGGGTGTGATATTGGTCCCTTATGTACAATTATGAATAAAAGAAGTATATATGAAGCTAGATTGCAAGATGATATGAAAGTAGCATATCTAATTGTGGATAATAAATGGAATTGGCCAAGTGGATGGGAAGAGAAGTATCATAATCTGAAAACTATGGAAGTTCCTAGCATTATTTCAGGGAGGACATAGGGGAATGAGTAAAGGATCGCAGGGGGGTCCTAAAATCTACAGGTAAATAAGCAGGTTGGAGTAATAACCAGGGATAAGGAAAACATTCGGTGGGGGAGGTAGGCAAAAAGTAATATGGAAGTTGATTAATAATAAAAAGGCATTTAAAGGTATATGGATGTGGGTGAAAATGGATTGGATGGTAGGAATGATTAATGAAATATTTTTGGAGGTGACTTTGCAATGTTGTTTTGTTGGGATTGCATTTCTTTTTTTGTTGGCCCATATAATATTCATAGCAATTGTTTGAATTGGTGATTTTTTGTGATTGCAAATATTGACGATGATCAATTTTGTTTTTTTTGCAAATTTTGTTATGCATGTTTTTGTTCTGTGCAATCTATGTGTGCAAATGCATATAACTTTTGTTATGTTGCAATGCAATCAATTAACATTTGCAAAAAAATATTTTTTTGACATTTTTTGTGCTTGCGATAATCACATGCCAAAATTTTTTGTTGTTTTCTGTTGCACTCTAATATGCTGAGTTGCATATGCAATATTGATGCGGCGGTATTGTACACCGATTGTGGGTTGTATGGGCGGGTGTGTGGTGTGGGGGGGGCTTGGGGGGGTGCGGGGTGGGACTGGGTTCTTTTTGAGTTGCGTCGGGGGTGGGTGGTGGCGTTGGGAATTGGGGGGGGGGGGGGGGGGGACTGTTGGTTTTGGGTTGGGGGTTGGGGGTCGGGTGCTGGGGGGTGGTGGGGTGTTGCAGGGTATGCAGAATACCTAATCGTGTAGTGTCGTATACGCTCGAAAAGGGAATGAACGAACAACACACCGGATAGACTCGTTAATATAGCCTACTATACCCACCGTCACAACCATTACATCCTTTCCATCTACAAAAACAACCCAATACCTCCTACCCACACCTACCCCACACGTCAAAAACACCCCCCCCCCCCCCCCCCCCCCCCCCCCCCCCCCACCTTTCTATGTTAACAGTTTTGCTGAAAATGATTTTTCTTTCCTCCTACTTGGAATTATATTATTATCACATTAACTTGATATACTCTCGAATGTTGCACACATTCAACAAACACAAAAAACAACCTAGACACTTCTATTCCCACACCAACACACCCCCACCCCCACCCCCCCCTATATATTAAGACAAATATAGATTTCTATTTCAAATCAATCTTTTGTCATATTTTATATCTTTTTTTTATATATTCACTTTATTATACATAAACATATTCAATTATAAAAAAAACAACACCCCACCCTCTATAATCTAAAAATATCCATAAAAAAATAATAATTAATCCATAACAAAATCTCAAACACACACAAATAAAAATCCCAACACAAACCCATAATATCTATTCCCACATTTAATTCAAATAAACTATCTATACATACTCTCTCCTTACTCCCCCTCTCTTTTTTTTCTTAATATTTATTATTTATTTTTTAATTAACCCATATCACAAATAAACAAACAAAAAAAATCATATTCAAATATACCTCTCTCACAAGAGATTTTATTTTTATTTTTTTTTGTTATTTTTTTATTTATATATTATTTTGTATATTAAATTCTTTTTTAAAATAATTTATATTTTTATATCTATTTTTTCAAGAACCCCCCCTCCCCCCCCAAACCTTTTTTTAATATAAAAAAACAAAAAAAAACAAACAAAAAAAAAAAAACAACACACAACAAACACATAAAACCAAAAGAATTTTATTATATTTTTATTTACTTAAAATAATTTATTTATATTATTATTTTATAATCTTTTTTTTTACACAAAACAAAAAAAAAAAAAAAAAAAAAATAATAAACCCCAATTTTAAAACAAAAAGATAAAAATAAAAACACAAAAAGAACAACCACACCAACCAAACCAAAAAACACAACACCACACCCCCCCCAAAATATAAAATTTTTATTTTATAATTAATTAACCCCCTCCCCCCCCCCCCCCCCCCCCCCCCCCCCCCCCTTATAATTATTTTTTATATTATATTTAATAAAATATGTATTATAATTTATTATAATATTATTTTGCCCCTCTCCCCTAATAAATGCCCTAAAAATATAATATATTTATTTAATAATATTATTTATTAAAAATAAATTCCCTCCCGGGGAATATTTAGTAATATCCTCCCCCTCATTCTAATGATTCCCCCTCCCCCTCCCCTCCCCCCCCCCTTAATAGGATGGGAGCTTCACCAAGTAGTATACTGTTGGGAAAATTTTGGGTAAAATATTTATGGGGCTTTTCCCCACCCCCTTCCATTATTTCACACCTATTGTATGTAATAATCGCTCCACCGGGGGGTGGTGTGGTGTATGTTCTGGATTATGCTCAAGTTTATTTTTTCATGATTTTTTCCGTTCCCGCATTGTTGTATGATCTTATTGTCATAGATTATTTTTTTCATGGTAAGTTTCACGGTGACCATGTTAGCATGGGTGGGTCCCCCCACCAAGTTTTTGGATTTATTCACCCCCCCAACCATAAATACTACCACTGCACCATGGGTTATAACAGGTGGCCAACCATAGCGATTTAGAGTCCGTGGGGGGGGCCCCACAAATGTTTCCCCCGTGGGAAAATTTCCCCAAATTCCCTACCAATTACGCTAAATTTTCCGTGGAATACTCCGTGGGTGATTTAAAGAAATATCCCCGGGATTTTTTTCCCCAATTTTGTGAACAGAACCCACATATTTCCATTTAGTCTTTATGTTTCTTGGTCACCGCCCATCATTTTTCGACCCATACCTATCGTTAGCGTATAGGTTTGTTTCCATAGGTGTTTATTTTAGGTTTTTCAATAGATATTACTATGATGTCTTTTTTTAGTGTCTTTATAACCCAAAGTGGTAACCCTGTATTTCATTAGCATTGTGCACAGGTCTTCGCTACAAGTGGTTATTGTTGTGTCTTGTTTTAGGTATAACATTTTTTGTGTCACAAATCAAGTACATATGTATGAAATAAACTACACGCTACGTGTGTGTATGTATCTTTTAGAATATCCCCCCCCCTTCCATCTTTGGTTTGTTTCATTCCCATCCTGTGGATCTGTCGGGGCATAGTGTGGGGTACTTGGTGAATGTAAGTATGCGTGACGTGTTTATACGTGAAGTGTGTGTAACTTTATCAATAAAGTGTTAAAAATCGATTATGTCAGTGGGAAAGTTGCAGAGTGTGTAATATTTTTGCCCACTCATACACTTTAACCCCACCAAAATTTTTTTTGTGAACATTTTCGTAATCCGTGTGAACTATCGATTGAGTAAATAATACCTTAACGATAGTTTGTCCCACCCCAAAACACAAAAAAAACTATCTCATCTGTCTTTATGTTTCTGTATAATCTTACCTTCCCATATTACTTGGAGATTTTTCCCAAATGGGCAACATATCACATATTTGGGTTTTTCTCCAACAAGTTTTGATTTATGCCCCGAAACCGGGGCAGGTAATAAAATGTAGATAGGACTTTGTTATCTCAAAAAAGTTTAAATGAGACATTTCCATTCGCCACCAGCCCCACAATTTTTTTAACACACACCAGTCAACCCAGATTTTTTAATTATCTTCCAATCGAACTAACTGGTCGTCTGACCATATTTAATAATTTGATCCCTGGGTGGGGACCGGGACCGAAGGGGTTTGACAGCTGGGGTGGAGACCTGTTAACGAAATCGCACGACTGGACAACCAGGTACCTTATTTTTGGGCCCCAAATTTCTTTTCGTCGGTCCGGTTCCTTTTTAATCGGTCCTTGCATTTTCTTAATTCGATCCTCGTAATAATTCGGTCCGTTTGATTGTTGTTATGACCACAACTACCACAACGTCGTGTCAGGATTATGGTTTGGGGGTACCGTCTTTTTTGGGATAAAATTTCGGTTTTGGTCCGGGGTTACGGGTTCTTGATCGGTCTAGTTTGTGATTTTCAGACCGTGATCACCCTTATAACCGACTATGTGTTAGTCTAAGTTTAGCCAAACTCATAAAAAAAATTGCTCATTTATTAGACTTTGCATATACATACACTGCAATAGTAAAAAATATGATATGACTGTATTTTTAAGTTAAAGAATAAATTTGGATACACACATATTATAAGATAAAGTGACTTAGATAATATAAGTAGATTTTACAAGTTTAGCCACAAAAACTTGGAATAAGATGTTACAAAATACTTAACTCTTTTCATTTGACTCTCAATTTACTTGCAAATATATCATTATTTTTTATTTAAAAGGGAGGTATTTTTTACCATTGGATTGCTTCACCAAAGGGATTTGCCAAAGATTGTCACATTCAATGGAACCCCAAAGCGGGGGGGGGAAAAGCCCCAACATCATATCACATAAACCCACAAACACGTCTTTTTCTTTTTCTCTTTATACCAACTCATGGGCCTCCTACCCCCCCACATAGTAAAAAGGAAACCATAAAGGGGTGTTTGATAAATAAACCACTACATTCTCTTTTCTCCCATTCTCTTAATTAACCACCATTATCTTGTTTATTGTACCATTGGCGGTTTTTAACCCAAGTTAAACTACCATTAGTCGAACCAACCAAATTTAACAAATGGGGAAAGTAAGGACCACGAGGCAATTAAGATTTGGCGAGTGGACGACCACTTGAACCCCCAAAACCACACCATCGGGGGGAAAAACAACCCATAGTGTATTTTGCTATATATCCTCGAGTCTTATTTATATATATATTATATTATATATATTAAATATATATAATATATATATATATATATATATTATATGGATTCTTTTTCCTAGGTTTTTGGTTGTACCTTAAAAATTTATGTTTTGTTTTTTTATAGTTTTTTATTATAATCTTAGAATCTAATAGCCTTTTGAAAATTGGGTTCGTGGCTTTTTGGAGATATCAGTTTATTATTTGGAAGTGATTTTGGTTTTTTGTGTTTTCCCATGAAACATGTACTGGTTAGAAAACCTCCTCCATGTAAGTTGGATGGATTATCAAAGATCATAGAAGGATGATAGTAGGATCTTACTACCTAGGGAAACAAAAATTTAGGAATTAATTGGTGCAGCGCAAAATATGAAAATTTCATAAAATGCCACTTTGTTTGTGAGTTTGCTTAGGTATTTGACATGGTGCGGGTTAAGGTTTATATTATGTAAGTTTTTTGTTATGTGCTTTAATGATTTTTATTGGATTATGAGTTTCATGTGTTTTGTAGAATATATTTTTGGTATGGGATTTTAATTTATTTTGATAGTTGGTTTAGTGCCTTCCATTGTTATTAGTTTTTTTTATATTCAATTTTACAATTTATAGAATATTAAATTATTTTTAATTTATTAAACAATCCTATGCTACAGATGATTGCATACGAGTTTATACCAAAAGTTAGAATGGGTATTTTTTAAAATATCAGTGGGACGACTTTGTGGGGGGGGGAAATAAAATTGGTAAGGGGGAAATCCGTGGCAAAGGGTAAAAGTAACCGTCCATTTACTGTGGAAATAGTTGCCGGAGAAAAATGTGACAAAGTGAGTCGGAAAATATTTGAGACAAATCTGTGGGAAATCAAACCCACGGATTATCGACGGTAATATCCGTCTAAAAAAGTCAACATTTGGTGGGAAAATCAGTGGGGAAATATTTACCCACGAGGATTTTTGCATCGAAATAATTTCGTGTGAAATTCGTGGAAAAAAAGGACGTACCCCACGGATTTCTTTCCGGATTTTTTACCATGGGAAAAATGAGTTTGTGTAGTAGTGAATAAAACGTTGAGTAGGACGGTGATTCCTGACACGAAAACGTGTGACCATGGGGTGAACCGAAGTTGGGTTCCGGTTATCATTTGAAGTGCATTGAGGTAGGGAAACGAAAACAGAGGCAGGCATTGGTGGAGTATCAGGTTCGGTAGTAATAGTGTTTGATGGGTCGTGGGTAGTGGGATGTGGATTTGGGCCAATAGTAGTTGGGCCAGATGGGGAGGTGGGTATAAGCCCATCATAGATGGGGCCAGTATTATTTGGGAGGGCATAGGATGGGCCGGGTCATGCATTGGACAGTCAGTTGGTCTGTTTGGGGATACTTGTGACTTAGGATTTATGGGACGGTTTTGTTAGGCTATGGTTTAGAGGGGGGCTCGGGGGGTTTTGGTCGCAGTTGTAGTTTTCTATTATTTCTTCAGTGCGGTGGTTGGGGAAATAAGTGCCCCATTGTGATTCATGGTTTATTGAGTGTTGGTGATAAGCGTATGATTTGAGAAATGATATTAGGCGAGTTGTCTAAAAAATCATATGACGGACTCGAGGTGGGTGTCATAGAGCCAAACGGAAAAACTATTTCATCAAAGATAACATGTCGGGAAATTATGATCGTATTTGTATTTAGGTCAAGGCATCAATACCCATGGTGATTAGAGGCATGTCCCAAAGATATGGAAGGTGTAGCTCGGGGTGCAAGTTTGTGATTTGTATCTAGGTGAGGGTAACAAAGACACCCAAAAGTGCGTAAAATGATATAGTCAGGTGTGGTTCCAAACAGGCGAGTAAAGGGTGTTTCATTGTTAATGGCGCGTGAAGGTAAATTTATTTAATAAGAGTAATAAGGTCACTATAGTGCTTCAATCCAATTAATTGGAGGTAAAATGAGCTGAAAAAAGTAATGTGCGTATATGGTTATTTATTGTTCATATCATTCTTTAGAATTACTTTTTTGTTATGATGTGCGTAGACAAGAAAACCAAAACTAAATCCCATTATCAGTAAATAATTAATGAAAGGCATGGTTGTCAGATTCACCACCATGATCACAATGAAAAGACTTTATTTCACACTTAAATTGAGTGCGAGCAAAGTTACAAAACAAAATTAATTTAGACAAAACATCAGATTTATTAACTAACAGATAAACCCAAACAAATTGAGTATAATGATCCAAAAATAAAACATAGTACTTGAAACCGGAAAGGCTTAGAATTGGGGAAGTCCACAAGTCCGAGTGAACAATGTCAAAACTAGACGCAACCAAAGTATTAGAACTAACAAATGGGAGTCTCACGTGTTTGCCAAGCTGACAAGCATGACAAAGAATGGGAAACGCTTTTTTATTACACAAAATAGAATTACTGGAAAGAGCATGACGTAACACTTCACTCCTGGATATGACCAAGTGGGCCGATGGCCACGTTATCATAACTAGCAAGGGACAAGAGGGCTGGGGTGGAGAGGTGGAATGGGTGTGGGGCTTGTGATCAGGGTAAAGATTCCAGTCCTATCACAGTGCGGAGCAGTACCGGAGAGTTAGAAGTCCTCTAACAAAAAAACAAAAAGCGTTTCAAATTCAAACCCAAAGAATTTACCCCCGTGGGGGGAACCCCCAATATTGTGACGAACATAAATTAAATTTGACAATATTAGGTGTAATAAGGATGTTATTTAAATGAAGGGGTCGATGTGGTATAAGCAAAATACTATGGCCTGAGTTGGTTACGGGTATAAAATGACCGTTACCAACCGAGACAAATATGTAAATGCATGAAAATTAAAAAACCATCGTTTAAGACTATATATCCAGGAATCATTTTTAAGGTGAGAATAATTGCCACACCTGTATCCATTTCTAGTGCTCGGAGTGGGATCTTGGGTGTCACCAACAATGAAATGCACATTCGGGGGGGGAGGGGGGCATTATTCATCTTTGACCCGGGAATTTAAGGGAACGAGAAATAAGTTGTGAAAAAATACTGGTTGACGGGTTTGGACCAGGCTGATTTACAACACCCTATTTTTAACATATAGAGCCGAAAGCTAAATCTCATCTAGGGTAATTTGAATTTCATAGGTGTTTACATCAGGGTTTTTCCTTTTAAATCATAGAAATGATCAAAAGAAGATTGTTTTTGGGATAACATTTTAATAGTTTATGTCATTCATTTATCATCCAGGGTGGGTGAGTTTTTTATTACAAAAAAAAGAGGGTCTTTCAAAAATTTTTTTTATCCCCTAATTGGAATGAGGATAAAACCCCTTAAAGTTTTTTTGGAATGATTTAACCAATTTTTTCAGCCATCTGATATAAGTCCCGAGTTGCCCAACCCACGTGTGCCCCAAAATAACAGGGAATGGTTACGTTACCTGAACGGGTTCAACTCGCTTTAAAACAAAAGGGATCAACACACTGGTGAGTTGGTGGCGGGAAATTTTCATAGGGTATATGGGTTCAAACAGTTTGGGATAACAAGTATGATCAATTTCATACCGTGGGGGTTACTGTTGTTATACATCCCATAAGGGTGTAATAATTGCAATGCGTACAATTATTTAATAGGAAAATAGTGCTTATTGCCCCCCTAAGCTCTATGATATCAATCGTTACAGGGAACTCACGTAGTTAAGACATTGGTTGATGGAACAAATGTACCCTTTGGAAGGTACTTGGCCAAAGTTTACCCCTCATTATAATCAAATATTATCGTGCTATGGGGACACAAGTCTAGTGTTACACCCCACAATCACAGGCGTCGATATTTTATGAACCCGATAGAATTTTATCCACAATATTCGCGTTCACTCGCAAGTGATAGTGGTTTGTCCAATGCATATTCACGGAATATTGGTTAGGGTTTAAAGGGGGCCCTTAGGCAATAATAATAAACATACCAGTAGGAAAAATTACTCGTAATTTCATGATTCTTTAGCATGCATACCCCGGTTGCGGGTTTATGAACATTTAAAAGTGTTAGATGCGAGGATTTATGGAATCTCACCCTTAACAAGGGGAAATCTGATCTGATAGGGCCCCAAAAGTATATCAAGTGAAAGTAACAGCTACGCACGCCAACTGGGGTAACTTGTCAATAATTAGTGTGATGGGTTTTTTATTTTAAAAAACTTTCATAAAGTTAACGTATTTTACTTTGATGTATTTAATTTATGGAAGTATTGATCAACTGTTCGGGCTTTCATAATCCAGAGGTATGTAGTATGTTGGAGGAGTCAGGGCACTTAAAATACGTAAAACCCAGCAACTCGTCAAACACAAATACCACTTGAAATTCCTTAGGTAACGTGATACGATATATTTTAAGTTTTCTCCCCAAATGTAGTCGATAATAAGTTACGTTAATGATATAACCATAATTGTTTTTATATGCGTTGATCGTTGATTTTAATAACCGATAATTGTGTAGGGGTATTATAATAAAATTTAGAGTATTTATAATACTAATATTTATATTTTATCTATTTATATTAAAAATATTTTTTTTTATTATTTTTACGTTTGCCCAAAATAGCCCCAATATATACTCTGATTTATTAAACTTTTACAGTTTGCCCTTTATTATATTAAAAGTATATATAATTTAACCTTTTACTTTGAAACTTGGCAGATAGGTCTTATAGTTATAACTTTAGAAAAATTTGACTTTTTCAGCCTTTAGTTATAAATTTCAGGAAGTTACCGGTTATATACCCCTTGATGGAAATAATTTACAAATCAAGTCCAAAAAGTCATGCAAGCTTAGTTTAGGATTCCAAATGATATTTGCAAGTTATAGCTTATTAGAATAAGCAAAAATAAGATGTTTTAACGTAACAAAAGTTTAGAGAAAGGATTCGTTAGCTAGAAAATCAATATGGGTCGTTTTTAGGGTTTTAATCAAAAACACGTGGGTTTGAGGATTCAAGGCTTCAAACAAGAGTTTATATATGATTTTAAGAGTATTATGAACATTTTAAAGCGGATTATGAGCTTATTGAACAAGATTATAAGCTTACTTGAGCTAAAATGGGTTGAAATGGGGGAATTTTTTCAGTTTTTGTTACCGCTTAGAAGGCGGCTTCAATGGTTCTTTCCCGTGATTGCTTGGCTTCTATTATGATCTTAGGGACTTTCTACTTCTTCCTTGGTTTCCTTACTTCTGCTAGAACTTGGTTTGAACTTTATATTTAGGTTGGGAAAAGGAGTTGGATGAGGATGGGAAATGGAAAGAGATGGTGTGTGTTCGCTTATATTAGGGGCTCATATGATTAGGGGCCAAGTTTTCATTAGGGGGAGTTGTACCGGCCACAAGATTACTTGGGTGTGGGGGCCAAGGGCTGATCATGAACTGATCTAATTGAACGCTTTGGGTGAGGTGTGGTGGGATGGTGGTGGTGCTGCGTTTTTCGAAATCAAAGATGGTGAACAAGTAGCTCACATAGTGTGCAATTGTGGTAGTAGTTAAAGGAGGGTGATGGAGGGCTTGGTAGGTTTGCTAGTGATTGTGATTGTTTGGTGGAGAATTCATGGGTGTTGAAGGTGGTGGGTGGCTACATGGAGGAGCTTTGTGGTGTTTATTTAGTCCATGGCTGATTTTTGGGACCCAGCCCACAACATCAGTCTTTGGTAATTTGTTGCCCCCCCATTTACAAAAAAACGGTAATTTCCGGGATCTAACATTTTAAAAACCGTGGAGCATGTTATTAATTGAGTCTCTACAACTTTTTTTGTTTTTACATATTCCAGGGCTACTATACAAAAATCTAGGTGGGGGTAACCATCATATTTACTACAAGTGTGCATAATTTGCGCACCTTTGCCATTTCGGCTATAACTAATTCATCCGACGTCGAATCAGGGTGATTTAATTGGCAAAATGATCACAAGACATAGGGCTACACCTGATGTTTTTTACCATTTAATACCCCAGACCCTACTGATTTAGCCCTAGATCTTTAGGTTTTATTAAGGATCAGATTCTGTGGAAAACAATTGAACATAGTTTAAGGGTGGTAATGGGGTTTGCTATGCTTTTTATGGATTTGTTGGTTTTAGGGTTAGATGAACTTAGGGTTTTAGGATTATGTTTTAGAATGGGATTTTAGGGGATTTTGGGTGTGGGTGTGGTATAGGAGTTCAGGCATGGGTGTTTGTTTACTTGTGTTAAGTGGTGGTAAGATCGCTCAAACCTTGATTAGGTGGTTAAATTGGACTAGTATTGTATTTTCATGGCACAATTGATTTGTACATTGAGCTTGTAGAATGGTATGTTACTAGGATTTAGGAGGGAAAGATATATTTCAAAAAGTTTGGCCATGTAACTTTGTACACATGCTATTGATCATTGTAACATCTTTGTTTTGACATGTAATTAGGGTTTTTGGAATAAACGTTAACGTATAATGCTTGTTTTGGAATAACGTTGTAAATGGCACATTAAATGGATAACGTATATGGTAAAAATGATATTTAAACATAGACTTGACATATTAGGATGTTTACATGATATATACATAGATATAGATGGCATTGGTAGGTTGCGTGAGCTCGTTTTATTGTGTTATGTAAAACTACGTTACATAATGGAATAAAGCGAAAAATTTCCTTGTAAAAAGGTGGTATATATTTAATAGATGGATATTACATGCAATCTAATTAATAAGATGGATATTTACCATTGATGAAAATTAGCCTCGGGTTGTTACATGACTGGGTTTGACCCCGGCTGACGGTTTGTACCCGATTGGACCGGCATGATAGAGGGACCTGCTTAGGTGGGCTTGGTAACTGTTGGGCCATGAGATAGTAAATATGTTGGGCCAGGTTATGATAAGCCTGAGGTGCTATTCCATATTGCACCGATTAGGCTGTGGAATGAGTATTAAAGCCCAATGGACTAGTAACTGATGCAAACACTGGATTCGTAATAGGTTGCAAGGCAACAGGTTTATCCTTATTTTGTGATGGTAGATGACTTCGCAGTATCTTTACTCTCTTTTTTTTATATTTAAATAAATATAAATTATATAAACAGGATCCAAAATCCCACCAAAATCAATGGACACTGAAAAAGTAGTATTGAGAATATTTTATGAGGTCGTTTATGTCCCCAAAAAGCTTTGAATTGGAAAATTCCCGAAAATGACGGGATTGATAGGATTGAATGTTTTGAATTGGACAAAGATTTGGATATGGATTAGAGGCACGAAACTAATAAGAAATGCACACAAAAAGGATAAGCCAAGGAAAATAAGCTAGAATAAGATAAATGCTAGAAATAGTAAAAATACACTTAAAAATTTTAATAAGACACAAATAAGCTCTATAAGTTTAGACAAGGACCAAATAAGCTAGACGAACTCTAAATAAACAAGATTCAGCAAGCAATTAGCTAAGCTAAGCAAGGAGAAACTCAGCAGTACTAACAACAGTACCAACAGTATTAACTAACAGTATAACTTAGAGTTAGTACTGCTAGCTATAAGTTAGTACTGCTAGCTTTACTAAAACACAATGAAACAAGAAATAAGCAAATAAGCTAAAACATATATTTAACTATCCCTAATAAGCTAAATAAGCAAATTCAGCAAGCAATTAAGCTAAATTAAGCAGGAGAAACTCAGCAGTACTAACAACAGTACTAACAGTATTAACTATCAGTACTAACTTGGAGTTAGTACTGCTAGCTTTAAGTTAATACTGCTAGCTTAGAGTTAGTACTGCTAGCTTTAACAAAACACAATGAAACAAGAAATAAGCAAATAAGCTAATAAGCAATAATGAACCAACAGTACTAACAGTTTTAACTACCAGTACTAACTTGGAGTTAGTACTGCTGGCTTTAAAATCCTCAAAAGAGAACTAGCAGTACTAACTATGGGTTAGTACTGCTTGTTCCAAACACTCCTTAAAGTTTGCACAAATCATTTTTCTCTTTTTTTTTTATCTTAAGCTTATTAAAAACAGATTATCAAATAACAAAATAAGACAATTATAAGCAGACTTCAATAAATTATAAGCACTTAAACAAGCTGAATCAATCTAACAGTGTTAACTCATAACTAACAGTACTAACTAAGAAATTTGCACAAATCACTTTTAAACTAACAACTAAGCAAGATAAGCACTAAGCATCATGATAAAGCATAAATAAGCAAATATAGGTAACAAAGAAACACTATAAGCAGTTCTACAGTAAATAAGAAAAATAAAAAACTTACAACTCCCTTGCTCGAAACAGGGTTAAACAAAGAGTCTACAAGCTCTAGCTTGTATAAAACAAACTAGTGAGAGTCCATAAGCCCATCCAGAACTGGCTTATCATCCATAAGCTGTGGTATTTGAGGTGAGTATTTTTTTGGTTTTTCTAACTACAAACTTAGCTCTTTTTATAACTTTACTGCAAGTAGGTCAATATTAACCATCTCATAAAAGCTTTTGAACAAATTTTTATAACAATTTAACAATTTACTACTCGGAATTCTAAATTGGGATTTTAACTTGAAAACTCAATACTTCATTAATTGCTTAAAGAAACAGACACAATGCTTAAATTAAAGACATAATTTAAAAATACTTGAAAGATTAAAATTTTTAAAAACCTAGATGCCCTTCATGGCTTACAAGATGACCTATTTATACTAGAAACTTTCATTCTTCGGTCTTCCCATTGTGCTTTCTTCTGTGTTTCTTTGTAGAGACAAAAAAAACAAGTGTGCTTGTTGTGTGAGGTGATTCTAAAACAAATCCCA
>BQNB010000968.1:3397-85519 GCA_026074375.1 Tanacetum coccineum
CTTATTTAAATTTCTTGCTTATTCAGTTGTTATTATTTGTTTATTTTTATTTTTTTTGCTCATTAGGTTTGCTTAAGTGTCTGTGTCTACTCATTTTGCATTGACCTTTGCTTATTTGTTCATAATAAGCTACAAAGATAAGCCATTTGTGCCTTAAGCTTTACTAAGCATTCTGTCAGTTTTAGTTTTTAAGTTGTGGCTTATTTACAAGCATTCATAAAAAGTGCCAGCTGAGAAAAGTGCTTATTTACATGTGTTTTACAAGTATGTGCAAAAAAAAATTAAAAATTACTCTAGCATGTTAAAAAAGAGATGCCTAGGACTCGAACATGCGACCTCTCTCTTAAACACACACTCTCTTACCATTGCGCCCTTGGGTCTTTTCTGTAAGACTCTTGGGTGCTTTGGTATTTAAGGCCTTTTAGCCCAATAAGCCATCAGCCTTTTTGGGCTTTATAACAGCTTATTAATAAGCTATTTTTCCAACTTTACATTTTTCTTAGATTCCTTGTAGTGTAATTTAATTTCCCTGAGTTTTTTAGAATTTTTCATAATCATTTAATATTTTTTATAATTAATTTAGATTAAATCTGTAATTAATTCATAATAAAAAAATAATAATAAAAAAATATTTTTAAATTTTTTTTTCTTTTATTAATTAGAACCTAGGAAAAATAGAATTTCAGTTGTAGGGTTAAATTTGCAACTTTTCGCTTTTTAAAGAACGGGATTGAATCCCGTTCTCGTTTCTTCGCGTTTTTAGCCTTAAACGCCTCCGTTTTTAATCTAGTTTTTTTATTCTTTCTTTTTAGTCATTTAGAGCATATTAAAAGTAAAAAAATTAATTGTAGGATTAAAATTTGAAAATTTGGGTTTTTAACTCGTGTTTTTTTTTACGTTCCCGTTTTAGGTTTTAAGTTATATTGCTTTCGTTTTAGGTTTTTCTTAATCGTTTTTGCATTTTAAATAGAAAAATCAAATCCAAATCCTTCCCATTCAAACATAATTATTTCCAATCAGACTCTCGATTCTGAATACACGCTTCATTGGGAAACGACCCGGGGGATTTTTGATATTACTTTAGACAAAAGTAGTTGATTTAAATCTTTCAGAACACTTATCGTACTACAATCGAATCATGTTATCCTTACGTATTATATATTTATATATATACAAAAAGGGCGACATCACTATATTAATCATGTAAGACAAAATAGGATTAACCATAAGTGGAAACAATCTTTCTAAATATTTCCAAATCTAGAAAATCTTTCCTTATTCATGATAAGAAATATTTCCTTCTAGAAGAATCTATTAAATTGGTTTTAATAAGTACAAAACAATATTTTGTATGGATTTGGGGTTAATCACTAAATGATAATTTTTGTCCCAGCTCCTCCCACGGATCCACCAAATGTACTGTACGGATCCAGGAGACGGTGAATCCGTGGGTCGCACGTCTTGTTCCCCTGGGACAGGATTTTCAAATTCAAATGGTTGCCTATAAATACCAACCTCACTCCTTCATTTCAAACAACTCTTGTAAAATATTTTTCTTATACATATTTTATCTTTTGCATATTATTTGATCATTATACTTGTTACATAATCCATTACAATTGATCAACTCATTCCACTCTTTAGTGAAAAACACTCAAGAAGACGTCAAGCTTCAAGTGTTATTAGTTTAGTTGTGTCGTCACGTTTGTGATAATCATTCATCTTGTATATCTTGTATTGTATGTTGTGCGTATCATATGTGTATGATAGGTTAGTATTTAGGCCTCAAAATACATAGTGTGTTAGATTGGTTCTATCTCGAATTAGAACTCGTTATTTAGCTTAGTACTGGAAAAAGTGTAAGCGACGTGTACGGTTTTCTTCGCCTAAAGGGAGCATGTTGACATAGTAAAGATAACTCTCAAGTTGGGTACTTGGGGAGTGGAGTAGGGCGAAGAGGTGCTTCAAAGTTGAACCACTATAAATAATTGTGTCATCGATTTGATCTTTCTTATCTTTACTTGCTTATATTTTGTTGTTAGTTTATTTATTTATTGCATCGCTATCATATACACTTGTGTATATCTCTTGAATTCACATAAGTCGACAATCTAAGTTTTAATTTTAAAACGATCAAAACTATTCAACCCCCCTTCTAGTTTTTACAAACTATGTTAGCAAATTTCTTAAGGAACTTCATCCAAAATGACGCACAAAGGTCACGACTATTGAAGAGTCGAAAGATTTGACATCATTATCACTTGACGAACTTATTGGAAACTTAAAAGTTTATGAAGTGATAATTAAGAAATATTCTGAAATGGTCAAAGACAAAAGAGAACAAAGTAGATCTCTTGCGTTGAAAGCAAAAAAGGAATCTAGTGATGAAGATAGCTCGACTTTCGATAGTGAAGACGAAGAATATGCTATGGCCGTAAGAGAATTCAATAAATTCTTTAAAATACGAGGAAGATTTGTAAGACAGCCACGAGATGAAAGAAAGTCATTGCAAAGAATTAGAGACGACAAAATGGTAAAGGTGAAAGAAAATGCTTTAGATGTGGAGATTCAAATAACCTCATCGAAGAATGTCTAAAGTCGTCAAGAAACAATAACCAAAGAGCTTTCATTGGAGGAGCATGGAGTGATAGCGGCGAAGATGAGGAAGAAAAGAATTAAAAAAAAACTTGGCATGTAGCTCAAGCGTCTAACGAGATATGCTTAGGAATTAATTTGGAGACCGACAAATGGATTAAAGATAGCGGATGCTCAAAACACATGATGGGAAACCGGAAGCTATTTTCTACATACAACGGGTGTAACGTTATCTTTGGAAGTAATTTGTGTGGTAACATCATTGGCAAAGGTACGATTTCTCATGACTCCCTAATTATTGAAAATGTTAAACACGTAGATAATCTAAAATTCAACTTGCTTAGTATTGGTCAAATATGTGATAATAAGTGCAAAGTAATATTTACCGAACACGATAGCAAAAAAGTCATAGGTAGAGGAATTAGAAAAAGGGGTTTATATGTGATGAAACTAGGAAATAAACCGGAAGATAAAA
Source organism: Tanacetum coccineum (assembly GCA_026074375.1). Taxonomy (NCBI): domain Eukaryota; kingdom Viridiplantae; phylum Streptophyta; class Magnoliopsida; order Asterales; family Asteraceae; genus Tanacetum; species Tanacetum coccineum. The sequence continues at coordinate 6,468 of BQNB010000968.1, forward strand.
TATGTCTTACAACCTTAGATGAAAACTCTACCTTATGACATAGGAGATTAGGTCACACAAACATGCAATTAATTCAATCTCTAGCATCTAAGGAATTGGTTATAAATATACCTAAGCTTAAATTTGAACGACATTTTTGTGATGCTTGCAAAATAAGAAAGCAAGCTCATGCTAGTCACAAAGCCAAAAATATGGTATCAACGACTAGATGCTTAGAATTATTACACATGGACTTATTTAGACCATTCGCCATACGAAGCTATAGGGGAAATCGATATACCTTAGTAATTGTAGATGACTATTCTTGATATACATGGACTAGATTTTTAGGAAATAAAACAGAAGCTTTTGAAGAATTTGAAATATTTAGTAAAATGATTCAAAATAAATTAGGATGTTTCATAGTATCAATTAGAATAGATCATGGTCGGGAATTTGATAATGAAGTATAATTCGGAAACTGTTGTAAATTAAATGGGATTTCTTACAATTTCTCTGCTCCTCGTACTCCACAATCAAATGGGGTAGTAGAAAAAAAGAATCGCACTCTACAAGAAATGAGTAGGACTATGTTAAATGAACAATCCATTCTACAAAAAATTTGGTGTAACGCGGTCGATACATCAACCTATATAATCAATAGGATTTCCATTAGACGTATTTTAGGAAAAACCTCATACTAGTTGTTAAGAGGTAGAAAACCAAACCTTAATTATTTCAAAGTATTTGGAAGAAAATGCTTCATTCTTAATATAAAAGATTACCTCACTAAGTTTGACCTAAAGTCTTACGAAGGTATCTTCCTGGGATATTCGCAAAATAGTAAAGCTTACGTAATTCTTAACAAACAAACAATAAAAGTTGAAGAATCCTTAAATGTGACATTAGATGAAACTCATCCCCCACCTAAAACATCACCATTGGAGGATGATGATTTAGTCAAAGAAGAAGCTATTGAGGTTAATAAAACAAGACCCTTAGGCAATGATCTAGAAGATAAGTCTTTAAAAAACAATGAAATCATAAACATTAAGGAATCTAAAAGTCATCCCCTAGATAATGTCATTAGAAACCTAAATCAAAGTACTCTTAGATCACAAGCTCAAAACAAAATTAATTTCTTTTGTTTTCTTTCAACAATAGAACCTAAAAATGTAAATGAAGCTTTAAAAGATGAAAGTTGGGTAATGGCCATGCAAAAAGAACTAAACCAATTCATTTCAAATGATGTTTGGGAATTAGTCCTTAATCCTATGGATATGACCATTATTGGAACCAAATGGGTATATAGAAATAAGCTCGACGAAAATGGCATTGTAACTAGAAATAAAGCTAGGCTAGTTGCCCAAGGTTATAATCAACAAGAAGAAATTGATTATGACCAAACTTATGCACCTGTAGCTAGATTAGAATCCATAAGAATATTATTAGCTTATGCATGCACACTAGACTTCAAATTATTTCAAGTGGATGTAAAGAGTGCATTCCTTAACGGTTTTATCAATGAGGAGGTTTAAGTGGCACAACCTCCGGGATTCATTGACTTCGCAAAACCTAATCATGTTTATAGACTCAAGAAAGCGCTTTACGAACTTAAACGAGCTCCAAAACCATAGTATATGTGGACTCTGATCATGCGGAAGATTATGTAGACCATAAAAGCATAGGTGGTATTTGCACGTTATGGATGTTGTTTAAACCATCATGATTATTCGAAGAAGAAAGCTCTTGCTATTTCACTACGCAGCGATTATGTAAGCCGTCCGAAAAGGCATGTCAACAAGCACTACGGATGAAACAAGCTCTTGTAGATTATGGAATTAGTTTAGATGACATTCCTATAATGTGTGATAACAAAGGAGCTATAGACTTAAGCAAAAATCTCGTTCAACACTCTCGTACAAAACACACTGAGATTCGTCACCATTTCCTTTGTGAAAATGTTCAAAAAGAAAATATTTCCACTAGAAAAGCGTTTCATCGAGAGGATACCATGATGCCCAATATTCTACTAAACCCCTTAAACGTGGATCCTTTTAAATTACTTACGTCTAGGTCTTGATGATGATGAACAAATTGATTAAGTATTGTTTGGAAGTCTCACTCTATAATTGTTGATAGAACTCAAAAGTGAACAAAACAATGAATACAATAAGAGGATTAAAAAAGCAAAAAAAATAAAAAAATTAGAATATTAATTCTTTCAGATGGCCGTCCCCCTTAGCTCTTAACGAGCGGTCCCTTAATGATAAAGTGGGTCGGCCTATGAACTATGGGGAGGCCGGCCATCTGACAGTTTGTAAAAGTTTTTAGTTTTTAGATATTTTATTTTTTCCTCTTAACTCTGTGTCTAAAATTCTATTTTGCACAAAATCTAAGATTGGGTATTTCTCAAAAGATAACCTTTATACAAAATTACGTATTAGTAACCTCGATTTTGCCAAGGTTTAAGATTTTCAACTTAATATATGTATGTATAAGTCCCAATCTATTTTTCAAAAATTCTTCTCACGTCTAGGAATTCATGAAAATCTACTTTCATACATCGTTGACATATGCTAAAAACATTTTTCATTCATGCATAATGATCTCACACTTGTTGCCGGAATATATATTCCAATATATATTTTTCGACACTCTTGATTGAGCAAAATTAAATCAAGGAGCACTTGGATTATTTCTTAGATTTTTCTTGTCCTAGAGTTGAAATAATCATCACTCCACATTTCTCGCATATAGCCACACACTAGGTTTATAAATACAAACACAAGTCTCATTTAATGTGTTTACGACATACTTATCTTGTTTAAGAAATCTTAGGAAGCGTTATAACCATTAGGAACATTAATACTATTTGCTTAATATGCTTTTCATTGTAGATTTTGCCTTCTTGCATGCTTGTTCACATGTTCTTTCTTACTAAATGCCATTAGTCTTGATTATTTTTAAACAAAATTAGGACTTTGCTTGCCTATTTTCTTGCTTGTTAAATATGTAGTCTTAGTTGCCATAAAAATTAGGACTTGCTGCAAAATGGCCACAAAACAGTCCACCTTTTTACCATTTCCTAAAAGAAAAAAACCTGGTCATTCTGGACATTTCCAGGTGGCGGACCCCTTAACTCAAATAGGTAGTCCCCTTAATGATAAAAGGGTCCGACCATATAATTAAAGGGGCCGGCCACCTGAAGCACTGTTTTTACTGTTTCTTTCTGCTTTTTGGCCCTCTTTCACATAGACCCAGCTATAATTTCCCAATACTCACCAACATTCCTTAGATTTATTTTCTAACAATGTCCATCCATCCATAATCACATCATCTTTCTAGTATAAATAAACCCTTATCCTCAACATAATTATTGGATCCCTTACTGAATATATCTTAAACCTTTAGCTTGCAAAGGGTTTGTTACTTTAGATAAATCCAAAGCAACAATAATGAAACACAAATTGAACACTATTGATTATGCGGAAACTAATCAGCAATGCTAAGAAGAACAATATTAAGAAAAACACAAAAGATCTTTTATCAAACTCAACCTTTGTATTATAACTTAAATCATACTAGGTTACAAGCTATGATTGCTAATTGATCTCTATTAATCTATATTTTCTAACTATGCCTAGGGTTCCTTTTATACACCAAGGAAAACCCTAATGGGCTTACAAAACGTGTGAGGAGATAATGCATATCTATTCCTAATTTAACTTATGCATATCTCCTAACAGCATTAACTATTATATGCTAGCAGCATTAACTTACTACTAACAACACTAACTATACTAGCAGTACTAACAATGTACTGGCAGTACTAACTATACTCTAACAGTACTAAAGACTTAGTCTATTTTCTTCAATCTTTCTCAGCAGCACTAAATCTTCACTAGCAGCACCAATGTTGAACCAGCAGCAGTAAGTTGTAAAGTCTTCTAAAACCCAACAATCCTCCCCTAAACATGATGTTTACTTTTCAACCTTCATGTTTCTTCATCTTGAGCTTCTTGAACACTAGGAGGATGTATCCAAACACTTTACAACCTTTTAAACTTCAACTTTGATTAGCTTCCAGTCTTTTCAGCAACACAACAAAAATACCAACTAAGTTGGCTATGTAGTTTTAGGCAAACTACCAGCCATAAATGGATTTGATATTTCTTTACCAGTAGCCATTTGCTCTGGAATAGCCAATGCTTCATTGCTATAACATGGTGCACTGATAACCATATAGTTTTTAGTAAACTACTAACTATCAACGGATTTGAGATGTCTTTACCAAGAGTCGTTTTCTTTGGACTAGCCAACTCTTTACTGTGAAGCATGTTGAGTTAAGAATCATATAGTTTTTAGCAAACTATTAGCGGAAAACGGATTTAAGAAGTCTTTACCAAAAGTTGTTTGCTTCTGGACTAGCCAGTTCTTGATGTCTGTTAGACATGGTGAACTGATGACCATTTATTATGTGGTCAGAAAACCAACACTTAAAGATCCTTCTCACTCCCATCTTGGCCCCCAAACTCATCAATCTATTTTTGAATAAATCTGAGCAGATCAAGAACAGCTTTACCTTTAGATGCAGCAGTCAATCTCAACTCCATCATCCTCTCAAGAGTTTCCCTTATAAGTGGATACCTTCTTTCTGCAAGCATGTGAATTTCAGTACCATCTTCTAATGCCAAGATATGAACTCCATAGTTTTCATAGAAAGTCTAACTCTTAATAATCCATTTCTCTTTATTCTTCCAAATATCATCATCTGCAGTTTCTTCAAACATAATCCTTAAGTCTCCCCATATAACTAAATCAAGTCCTTCAGGAATTGTGAGTTAAAAAACCTGCATATCACAAAACTATGTAGCCAATGATGTCCATCTATCAAATCTTGAAACCATTTTAGTGAAAGTCTTGATATATCTTGAACTTCCATTAGCTCTAAACACTCTATAATAGTCATGAGGTACTCCATATCTATCAGTATGATAAAAAGAATTGTCCCAAATTCCCAGTTAACAATTAGATACTCGTGCCCTAGAACGTTCATAATCAAATCTCTTCTTCTCATCAGGCACTATATTAAGAGAAGCACTTTAGTTTTTTTCCTTCTTCTTCAAGATCACATTTCAGTCTTTATGAGCCTTTTAGACTTCTTAGTAGCTTTCATCTTCATCACCTAACCTGATCTTCACCTGATGTCTCTTCAAACGACCTTGCCTACATAACTTCAACCTTGTGATTTTCAGGTTCTTCAGGAACCTCTTCCTCATCCATACCAGTTGCTTTCTTATTCATCTTATCAATCATCTTTTCATCTCTCTCAGACCCAATAGGCACAAAATCTGCATCCTACATTCTTTTTTCCTTGATGTAATGGAGCATGAATCTCTCAAGAATGTCCTTTTTGTTTAACTGATTATGTCTATATTTACCTGTATGTTTAAGATAGGTCATCATTAGACTCCTCAGTTGTGTTCTTGTTGGAGGTTTGTTTTCTAACAGCAACAACTCTTTCTTCAGCAAGTAACTTCTTCCTCCTTTAAAAAAATTTGCTAATAGCTTTGACCTTTCTTCTATAGTGTACATCTCTCTCTCCTCTCTCGCTTCCATTTGTATTCTAGCAGTCTACTCTTCACTAGCATCCAACTTAGCTGAACTTCATCGTTAAAACATGCAATGTAACCATAGATTCTGATCCTGTCTTTGTCTTTCTCTTTTTCCCTTTCATCTCTGCTAAGCTCCTTTTCATGTACCCATTCTTGCTATATCCATTCACTTAGCAATCTTAGCTGCATCCACAATCAACTTTCTCTATGACTCTCTTTACTAGTGACTTGTCTATAAAAAACCTCTTACCTTTTTCTTAGATCTATTGTTAGAAAGTGGTCTTCAATGTGAAGAATAGATCTTGCAGGTCTGGAAATAATCATGCAACATCTTTAATTGACACTTCCTTTTCCTTAGCTTTTTTCTTCCTTCATCTTAATCAATGCTTGAGCATGTGATATCTTCATCATCAAATATACTTGTTTGTTGGTAGGTGAGTTCTAGCTCAACAAACACTATCTTCTGCCTAGCAGCATCAATAACTGGTCTAGCAGAACTAACTTCTGACTAGCATACGTGAACTAGTTCTTCAGCATTTCCTCCTTTATCACCACTACCCTTGTCTTTAACAACTTATGTATCATCAGTCAACTTAACCTCCTTAGTTCCACCACTTTGCCTCCCCTCATCCACAGTTTCCTTAGTTTCTATGTACTCTATACCATGATCTACATCTTGATCATCAAAGACAATACTGTCATCCAAAGTTGATTCAGGTTTGGACTTTTTCCTCCCCTGTTTGGATACAGACTCCTTCTTTCCAAATCTCTTCTTCATGGATATAATCTTTAACCATGCCATATGGTATGAGATGCTTGGCTTGCACTTCTTTTCCAACTTCTTGATTCTAGATTTCAATGCACTGATCTCTGCAGCTTATGCATCCTTAATAGACTCCAAGGCAAGAACCCTGTTAGACAAGTTATTACATAAAACAGATAATTCCTGTAGGTTTAGGGCACCCTCAGCTTTGTCAGATGTGTGACCACCTGAAAGAGGACTATCATGAGGTGTCTGAACCTGATCCCTTTCATTCCTATTAGTTCCCTCTAAAGAGTCTCTAGAGTTTTGCGTAGTGGCATGGCTAGGTGATGAGGCAGTCACAGGGGGTTGGTCTCCTATACTAGGGTGAGTAGGAGAGGGTGTTGGTTGGGGTTAAGTAGGTTGGTCTGAACCTTCACCCTCACGTGCTTGGTGTGGCACCAACATACCATCAAAAAGAGGAGTAACTTTTCCTGAAAACTTTACACCTTTCCTGGACATGTTTGAGAAAACCTTTTGAGTGTGAGCTAATGTAACATAAACATCATTAAAACGTTCACCAAGCTCAATTTGATTATTCAAGAACACCATTAAAAATCTTGGATACATAATAAATTTCTTTTTAGAAGTATCCAAGTTCCTCAATATACCATCAAAAACAAGTTTAGAAAAGTTAAACTTTTGATTTGTTGCCAAACATATAATAGCTGAAGCAATATTTATGGAAAACTCATTCCAGCTTGTAGATTTTGAACTACTTAGGCAATAAAAGATGGTATGTATCAGATACTTCCATTGAGGATAAAAGAGGGCTTTTTGAAAAGTTAGTTTGTTAAGTTCACCCTCATACCCCATCAATGCAAGGTTTTGAAAAATAGCTTCATTTGTTAGGCAAGCAGTACCATCAGCATCATTAAGGAGAAGAGAACTTCTGATTGATGCTTCTGTTACTACTACTGCCTTGCTATCAACAGTAGCATGAATTTGCTTCTCATCATTGACTGTTTGGGAACTAGCAGTGTTCCAAAACTGTTCAACATAAGAAATATAGATAGTAGGACTTACAGTGAGAGCATGATGTATCAAACTTGATGTAAGGAAGTCCACTATCTCATGAAATTTGGAATTTCCTCTTGTTTTCTCTAAACACGCAACCATATTGTGTTGATCGATGAATTCCAAATCAGCCATAGATGTGTTGAAAAGGTTGAGTAGGGTGTGGGATATGCTCGATTATGAGAATTTGAGAGTTTGGAAGAGTTAATTGAGATTTTATGAAGATGTGTTTTAGGGTTTGAGATGACCGACTGAATAAACTAGAGTCTTTATCTTAAAGAAAGAGTATTATAGAAGAAAAGATCAAAAATTTTCAAGTCATATACCCCTATAAGCAAGTTGTTGGCGGAAATATCTCAACGGTTAGAATTAATTAATGATAATCTGGTATGTTCACCAACAGTAGTAACGGTAACAAGCAGCACAAACTTTTGCCTGGCAGCACCAACTTTTATGCCTGGCAGCACCAACTTTGCCTGACAGTACTAACTTGTTAGTTTCCATGTAGTACCCTCAAATCAAATCCAAACTACATCTTTGACCCAAGCCAATCATCAACACCATAGTTAAATGCTTTTGAGCAGCACTAACCAAGCCGGGCAGTACTAAGTGTTGGCATGGCAGTATTAACCAAACTAGTAGCACTAACTAACTCAGCACCATATGTAGCCCTCAATCTTCATTCCAAAGAAATAGAATGAATCCCAAATCATCATCTCATCTAAAATCTATTTGCTAACTAAAATATTTCACAAACTGTACAATAAAGTAATCTGCTGACTTGCCTCCCCTGAACTAATGCAGCTATAGATTGATCATTCCAATGTTAACCACCAAAACATTAAATCTTGTGACATCAAATCCTTTGGTGAGAAGGTCTGCAACATTAGCATCGGTGTGAATCTTGATAACATCTATCAATCTTTTCTCATGGAAATCCCTTATGAAGTGACGTCGAATCTCAATGTGCTTGGTCCTCGAGTGATTGACAGGATTCTTGACTATACATATGGTACTCGCATTGTCAATATGGATTTTGGTGTTCATGAAATTAAAGCCATAATCCATCATCTGATTCTATATCCATAGTACTTGCCGACAACAGTTAGCAGCTGCAACATATTCCGCCTCAGTAGTAGAATTTGCCACTATCGTCTACTTCTTGCATTGCCAAGATATCAGTCTTTTACGAAGAAATTGACAACCTCCTGTTGTTGATTTCCTGTCAAGGCTGGTGCCTCCATAATCACTGTTTGAGAAAGTTTCTAGTTCAAAAGGAGAATCCCTAGGATACCATAACCCTAGTTTGGGTTGATGTTTGAGGTACCTAAAAATCCTTTTTACTGCATTTAAGTGTGAAGCTTTTGGAGTGACTTGAAACCTAGCACAGACACAGACAGCAAACATGATGTCTGGCCTTAATGCAGTCAAATACATCAGGGAACCAATCATAGACCTGTAGATATGCACATCTACATCTACACCATCTTCATCTTTGACTAGGGGCTTATTTGACACAATAGGAGTAGTAGCTGTTTTGATGGAACAAAAATCAAACTTCTTAAGGATGTCAGCTACATACTTATCTTGACTAATAAAGATTCCATCATGTTGTTGTTTCACCTGTAATCCCAAAAAGAATGTGAGCTCACCCATAGAGCTCATCTAGAATCTTTTGTGCATATAATCTTCACACTCAGTACACATAGACTGCGTTGTAGAGCCAAAAATAATGTCATCCATATACACTTGGACTAACATAATGTCACTCTTGTTCTTCTTGATAAACAATGTTTTGTCTATTGTACCTCTCCTAAAACCATTTTTTAGCAGGAAGGAAGAAAGTGTTTCATACCAAGCTCTAGGAGCTTGATGTAGACCATAAAGAGCTTTGATCACCTTATAAACTTTGTTTGGATGAGCAGGGTCAACAAAGCCTGGAGGTTGATGAACATATACCTCCTCTTTAATAGTGCCATAAAGAAATGCGCTTTTAACATCCATTTGGTAGACAGGAAATTCCATAAATGATGCAAAAGCTAAAAACAACTTGATTGCCTAAATCCTGGCAACAGGTGCAAAAACTTCATCATAGTCTATACCTTCCTCCTGTCTAAACCCTTGTGCTACAAGCCTTGCTTTGTTTTTGACAACAATACTCCTCTCATCCCTCTTATTCCTGAAGACCCACTTTGTGCCAATTGCCTTTTTCCCAAATGGCAAATCAACAAGTATCCAAACCTTCTATAATTTGAACTAGAGTAATTCTTCTTGCATTGCTTCAACCCAGCTTTCATCTTCTAAGGCTTGTGATATCGTCTTGGGTTCTTCTTAGGAGAGAAAACATGCTAACAGACAGTTCTGATGGTCTTTATGATTTGTTTTGTTTTGATTATAGATGTAGCTTACCAAAGCTTGTTATACTGAAGAAGCCTTTTGAATCTTTCCTCTTGTTTAAACTATTGATTTAGGATCTCCTAGAATTTGACCTTTAGGGTGATCCTTATGCTCTGAGTGTAGGAATAGGACTGACATCAATGGTGTTATCCATATTATTGAAATCTGCCTCTGCACCCACATCTTCATCATCATAGGCTCCACTGAATATGTCATCATTTGGAAATACATTAGAATCATCTTCTAAATCAGGCATATTAGGATCAATGGGTAAGTCAACATTAGGGAGAGTAGATGCATCAATAGGTATTTGTCCTCCAAGATAGACAAATGATGATCCACTAGTATTTGCACCAGTGGGAGTACTGGCAGCACTAGCATATGGTGTGTTAGCAGTACTAACTAATGGTGAATTGGAAGTACTAACAGATGGCCTACTAGTATTAAGTTTGTTAATACTGGTAGTCTGAGCTGCCTTCTTCTTTTCTTCTTCAAAGGCTTGTCTCATAGCATCATCTATAGCTTTAGCAGTAATTTCTTGAGCAATCATCCTCTCAATATCATCTTTCAAGGCTTGTTCAGCTTCTGTCAGTGTATGTTGTTCTTCTTTTTCAACAACATCTTCTTAATCCTGTACATCATTGTCTTTAGGAAAATTTTCAGAAGGTTTTTCTTGTGCGGCTTGAAAAATATCTTCTACTGAAATCCTTGGCCTATGAGGGTGTAGTGGAAGCAGTATGTATACCTGAGTAGGTTCCTTATCTTTTTCTGATGAACCTGCAACATAATGTTCTTGTGTACCTGCATCCACATTTACCTGATTTTCTACACTAACATGAATATAGTTCATTGTATTTGTTAGAAAATCAAGATCAAACATCTAATCAGGACCACTTCCTGCCACATTAGGTTGATCTTCAAGGAAATCAATGTGCATGTTCTCTTCTACTCTTTTGGTTCTTTTGTTGTATACTTTAAAAGCCTTACTAGTAGTAGAGTATCCAAGCAAATATCCTTCATCTGATTTCCCATCAAATTTGCCCAATGGGTCTAATGTGTTCAAAATGGTCAAGGGGCACCCAAATGGTCTCATAAAACTAATATTAGGTGGTTTACCTATTAATAGTTCATAAGGTGTCTTAATTTGAGGTTTGGTCACTAATACCCTATTCAGTACATAGCAAGCAGTGTTTACTACCTCTGCCCAAAATGGGATGGGTAAAAGTGAGTCTGCTAGAATAGTTCTAGCAGCCTCAGTTAGGGTCTTATTTTTTCTTGCTGCAACACTATTTTGTTGTGGAGTTCTAGCTATACTAAACTCCCTTTTTATCCCTTTCTTAGAGCAGAATTCATTCATAGCATGGTTCTTAAATTCTGTCCCATGATCACTTCTAATGATTTTAACTTTATGGTTCAATTGGTTTTCTAAGCCTGTGATAAATTTATAAAGGATCTCATTTGTTTCATCCTTATTAGCTAAGAAAAATACCCAACTAAATCTGCTGAAATCATCAGTCACAACCAAACAGTACTTTTTCTTATTAATACTTTCTACTAAGACAGGTCCAAATAAGTCCATATGAAGTAATTCTAGGGGCTTTCTGATGATTCTTTCTAACTTGGCCTTACAGGAGGCCTTATGTTGCTTACCCTTCTTGCAGGCAACACAAGTATGGTCATTCACAAAAACTTTTAAAGGTAAACCTCTAACTAGGTGACCAAGTTTGTTTATATTTTTGAAATTCACATGGCCTAATCTCCTGTGCCATAATTTAGACTCATCTGTTGTTGCATTTGCATATAAACAAGTTATACCTCCAGAGGGAATAATGTTCTTTAAGTCCAAGCTGTACACATCATCCTTTCTAGGAGCTCTAAGTACAACTTGACTTTCATCAAGAAGCTTAAAGCTAGGAGACAGGATAAGGCATTCAGTCTCAGTAAAAAGAACACTATTTTTCTTGTTACACATTTGTGAGACAGAGAATAGGTTAAACTTAAGTTCATCTACAAAGTAAACATCATCAAAGTCTAAATTAGCGGTTTTGATTTTACCTTTACCCGTTATTTTACCTCCTTTGGGAATGATATCAAAGATTTATTACGAACGTAGCGCGCACTCCAAGGAATCCAGCCTAATACGCCGTATCGACCTATCTGGATACGGCGTATCGAGTATTTTTCGGTAACTATAAATAGAAGACTTAAAAATGAGTTTTAAGTGTGCAATATCATATTCTTTATACCATACTCATCAGAGATGAATTTTAGAAGAGAAGATCAACCATAAAGGTCAAGCATTGATCAAGACTCCATAGAAGCCATCGTGTATTTGTACTCTCTTAATCGTTCGATTTCAATTATTTGATTATGCATGTATAATTATAATGGTTATGGGCTAATACCCTCGGGTATTAGCCATCTTAATAAAAGTTCAATGTTTGGTGTGTTTTAAAATCGATTTCTTAATATATCGTTGATTGTTTAATTATGTTTATCACCTCATACTTGATTATGTGTTTAAATATGCGACCTATCATTTAACTGGGTCTAGTGTTACGGACCATGTAATCTAGATACCAGGATAGCTCTCCATATCGTGTCTTATATTATTGGACCAATAGGATCACAAATAACGTTCTGTCTTTGTCTTTTGATTATGAGCTTAGTTGGACCAGTAGCTGACCCATTTATGTTTCAGCAATCATGCTCTTAATTAACTGATAAATATTGGAATAGTAGACTACCAGTATATAAAACACCTTCAAACAATAAGTGGGTAAAGTCCCGTTGGGTTAGAGTTTTAACAGGATCACCACTGCTTTAATTCTCTAAGATAGATTATAATATAACTAAAGGATGCTTTATGCGGATGCATTAATTATGACAGGATTAATTGTATCTAGGTCTTAGGATGATGTCCCACCTAAGTCTTAAGAATGATATGCCGCTTTGAGATAAGTAAATCATTGCACTAAACAAACAAGCCAGCATTGAACCGGATTTAATATGGCTAATACAGTTTTCTATCATTTGGCTTGTACTGCTTTTCTATCTTCTAATCTTCATCTTTTGTGTTTATTTTGTATTGAATTGGTATTTGTTTCCACCAAACCTGTGCCAGTCTCTCAGGCTGAATCCCCTATTTCATTAGACAACGTACATAGCATAGGTTTAACCAGTAAATAGACTAATTAAATACTGATAGAATATAGGATTAATTTCCACTCTTAGTGTTCGACACCCTACTTACCACGAACTCTGTCTTGACTAGGTATATTGCTCGTTAAAGTGTTGTTTTAGGTTTGTCGGCTAAATATAAAAGTAAAACTTGATAATTAAATAATTGACCCTACATGACAGCACATCAGCTACACTCTAAAAACTCTCCAAATGAGCCATTACCTTACGGTATCCTTCTATCAAAGCAACTCGAAATATTTAAAACCACTCGCTTCTCTCTAAAATGTAAACACTTCATCTCTATCAATCCCTCAATGGACATGATGAGCAAATTCTCTTCCAATGACGAAATCATTGAAGATTATCGATGCGCTTTGCATAATTATCACGATCATGATCATTCTCAATGGTAACTCATAACAAATATGTAATAGGAAGCTCTAAAATCTTAACTAAACTACGTTAAATTAGTATGTGTAATATTAATAGGATAATGTGTAAGTTGATTAGATTATGTGTAACGCATTGCATGTGTTAACTTCATAGATGACATTTGGTAGATGATAGTATTGCTTGTATGATAATTCGCTTTGTGTTTTCGGTGAGAAATGATGTTCTTGTCGCTTTAGTTGATGTTTGCGACCCACGGATCCACCATATGGTAGATCCGTCTGTTGTTTTGGTAGATCCGTGGATCTCCAGGCCATGCGCCAAAATTCGAATTTTCTTGATTTTTAACTTTTTCTACATTATCTTATAACCATGCTATATGATACTATGTGGGATCTTAAACCTTAGGATATAACATGTTCTCCATATAATCCAAGAACCATTATACAATTCATATCACCACTTTCTCCTTATAATCATCACCCTCAAACACCATTTTCTTCACATTTTCTCCACATTTCTCATATACAACCTTGCTAGTTCATAACCATGACTAGTTCATCCAAAACAAATTCACCAAACTTCAAAAGAAAAACCGCAAGAATGAGTGTCAAGTATCCAAACTATGTCAATCTCACATCCTCAAGTGAAGAACAACCAAATGAGAGAACTCCCTCACCTCAAGCTCCATCAAAATCCATCTCTAGCAAAAGCACACACTACACCTCTTCATCATCACCAAGTGAGTCTCCGACACCAACCCATGTTGCACCACCACCTAAACTTCGTTTTGTCATTCCGATAAAACTAGAACCTCAAGAACTTCCTCCACCTCAAATGTCACCAAATGATCCCTATGTTCAAACCATGGATAATTGGCCACCGGGCCCCTCTAATCCATCTCCACCACCACGTGTCTCTCGACTACCTCTCTATTTTCCAAATCCACCACCCGGATTTGAACCATTGCCATCAACCCAACCTTTGTTTGTTAACATTAACAATAACACACCTCTCCTCCACAACAATGCACCACCACTTGAAAACCTTCACCATCCACCACCAAATCTTAGAAATCGAGATTTTCCCAATCCTCCAAACATTTTGGATTTTGTCCATCCAAATGATATGCCTCGCCTCCATAACATGTTTTGTCAATGTTGTAGCACCACAAGGCATGAAATTCAAATGCTTCGAAACCGTGTTAACTACATGTTCTCTTACATTCGACACCACCTCGGTCCTTCATCACACCCACCTTACTTTCCGCATTAGCCGCATAACCATCTCACCTCACCTCTCGGATTATATGGGAAAATGTTTTATATCCCAAGATTTAGGATTTTTAATTGTCTTCTTTAAATTTCTAGTTTAAGCTTATCATGTAATGGTTTTAATGCCAAGTTTTATGTTTAATTCCCTTATAATGGATTAAGCATTATTTTCTTTTGTTGTGTTGATGATGGATGTTCATGATGTATATGTGTGCATTTGTGATTGTCATATATATATTTGCTTGCCTACTAACTTTGTTTTGTAGCAATGCATCTATAGCTCGATTACTTGGTGCCCCAAGTAAGGGGGAGCATACACCAAGGGGAGCACTTGCAATTTTGTCGTTATTTTTTTTTACTTTGCATTCGTAACCATGTGACTTAACATTCGTAAAAAACAAGACTTGCAAGAACAGCCTCTACAACACTTTTTGCTTTGACAAAAGGGGGAGAAGATATGTAAACTCATCTACTAAATACTTATTTGGTAACTTTTAAATAAGCATGAGTTTATATTTTGTCATCATCAAAAAAGGGGAGATTGTTAATACAAATTTTATATTTTGTCCATCATCAAAATGGGGAGATTGTTAATACAAATATTCGCGCAAAAATGATATTTATATTTAATGATCTTCATGTTTTGATAATAACAAATATAATGTCATACTACGTAAAAGTTTACGTAAACAAGTGGTTAGAATTAGAGGTGTCGGGGGGGAGGAAGTTTACTAGACGCTGATTAAGATCACTTAAGGTAATGAATATGGTGCATTAATTAACATAGTTATTGATCAAAGAAGAAATAGTATCATTTGCATAACCTTTTCTAAGTCAAGATTAAGTTAAACCACATGATAAATTATAAGCTATGTTAGTTATATTAATCATGTAAGACAAAATAAGATTAACCATAAGTGGAAACAATCTTTCTAAATCTTTCCAAATCTTCCCAAATCTAGAAAATCTTTCCTTATTGGTGATAAGAAATATTTTATTCTAGAAGAATCTATTAAACTAGTTTTAATAAGTACAAAACAATATTTTATATAGATTTGGGGTTAATCACAAAATGAAAATTTTTGTCCCATCTCCTCCCACTGATCCACCAAAAGCACTGGGCAGATCCAGGAGATGGGGGATCCATGGGTCACACGTATGGTTCCCCTGGGACAAATTTAAATTTTAAAAGGTTTCCTATAAATACCAACCTCATTCTTTCATTTTAAACAACTCTTGACAAATATTTTTCTCACATATATTTTATCTTTTATATATTCTTTGATCATTATACTTGTTACATAATCCATTACAAGTGATCAACTCATTTCACTCTTTAGTGAAGAACACTCAAGAAGACGTCAAGCTTCAAGTGTTAATAGTTTAGTTGTGTCATCACGTTTGTGATAATCATTCATCTTGTATATCTTGTGTTGTGTGTTGTGTGTATCATATGTGTATGATAGGTTAGTATTTAGGCCTCAAAATACATAGTATGTTAGATTGGTTCTATCTCGAAGTAGAACTTGGTATTTAGCTTAGTACCGAAAAAAGTGTAAGCGACGTGTACGGTTTTCTCCGCCTAAAGGGAGCTTGTTGACATAGTAAAGATAACTCTCAAGTTGGGTACTTGGGGAGTGGAGTAGGGCGAAGAGGAGCTTCGTAGCCGAACCACTATAAATCATTTTGTCATCGGTTTGATCTTTCTTATCTTTACTTGCTTATATTTCGTAGATTGTTTATTTACTTATTGAATCGCTATCATATACACTTGTGTATATCTCTTGAATTCACATAAGTCGACAATCTAAGTTTTAATTTTAAAACAGTAAAAACTATTCAACCCCCCTTTTAGTTTCCACATTATTTAAATTCGACCAAAATTCAGGAACCAATCCCATGGTTCATGATCTAATGGATCAAGTTGTACGAGCGAACGTTGCGACGGATGCTAACAACAAGAGAAAATGGGAAGATGATCAAGGAATAAATTCTGGCCAAAAACAAAACAAGCAAGCGAAAGTGGTTAGATCATACGCCGTTGGATCCAGTGATAGGAGAGGATACGCTAGAACTCTACCACTATGCGACGAGTACAAACTTTATCATCACCATGGTCCCTGTCCCGCTCAATGTGGTAGCTGCAAGAAGGTCGGTCACAAAACAAGACTCTGCTGGAACCCTACCTCGATGACATGCTATTAGAGATGAGCAAGGTACCATTTTGGTACCGTACCAGCACCGTTTTTGAGGTACCGTATTTTTTCCCGACCAAATACGTAGTCCTGATCCCGAAACCAAATGGGTACATGGATACCGTTACCGGTTTCGGTCCCGGGTTTGGAAAACCGGTACTACACCGAAAAATAGCGTGTTTTAGAATAGAATATGTCATTGATGCAAAGGTGTAGACCCATATATGTCAAAAACACATAAGTAAAAACATTTTTACATATTCGATAATTTATAATATTAGTTTGACTATCTAAATTTGTGTTATAAAGATTAAGATTTTCTTCACTGACTAACAAATGTGTGACAGATGACACCAATATAAATGTGTTTGATATTTCAAACATTAACAGATGTATAAACATATTAGAAGATATATTATAAGGCCCGAGCCTGTGTGTGGGTTTGGGTCCATTAGGATTTCTAGGTTTCTTTGTAATTCACATTATAAATATTGTTGAATGATAAACATAATCCCTACGGGGTTTTCAATATTTAACATGGTATCAGAGTGTAACACCCACAAAAATCACAACGCAACGGAATACCACTTTGGGGTGCTACTTCATAGCATAAAGTACAAGTTACAGAAAACGACTCTAAGTGAGACGTCTTGAAAAGTCAACCATTTGATAAATTTTATAAAATATTAGAGTTACAATAGATCCCATTTAAATGCAATAGAAAACATTTTTAAAACGTTTGTCGAATGTTACACAAATTATAAAGCCTTCAAAAATATATCCGCGCAGCCAAATGCTCCCAATGCTCAGCTAGCAAAATAATAACCTAAGAAAATACATGCAAAACGTCAACAATAATGTTGGTGAATTCATAGGTTTAAGTAAAAGCAGTATTGAAATAATTCAAGTAATATTTCTGTAAGAAAAGTAGCTTTTCAACATTTCAAATATTATTTCTGAAATCCAAGTAGTAATTCAATAACTCAAGTAATGTTCAATAGTAGACCACAAGATTTAAGTAATAGTAGACTACGAAATGAATTCAGTAGTCTAAAACATGTATTATTGCTCTAAGCTCCTGACCCTGATACCTTAACTAGTTTTGTGCCCCTGAGAAAATATAGGATGCTTGCCAACAACCTAACTGTCCTCACAATGTTAAATGCACCATGGTCAACTTGTGACCAGAAATTCAAGGCGGGGATAGTCAGTCCCAATAGATCTATCCATAACACTCGCGCTTGCTGCATTAGCAATTAATGGTTCATGATTGGTAAGGACCTAAATGGCAATGCGGTACCTTAGGCAATAAAATTCAGGCAATATTCTAGGTAGCATACAATTTAAAACACTTGTGTCCAATAGTAAAACAAATAATATGTTCAAAACTCATGGTTTTCATATATAAGAATTCAATGATCTCAAACCATGAAGTAAACAAATCAAGCTTTAAATCAGTTCATAAGAAAACAGCCATGTATTATACATGTTTTAGAAGTCATGTAGTAAGTAAGTTAAAGCTTTAGTAAAGATAGTCACGTAACGCTTAAGTAGTAGAAATCAATAAGTTTACTTAGTAAAACGAGCATGTATTCTCACCTCAAAAACAGTTTATGAAAAACCATTAAAAGAGAAAAGGTGGGGCTATGAACTCACCTTGAGCAAATGTGTCAAATGAAATGATAAATAACGAACAAACGACGACGAGCCTCAACCGCGACCTATAATAATGGTGCGCGTATTAGAAGAATATAACTTATAAGAAACATGCATAAATTGCACATATAAATAAATATGTATGTTTTCTACATATGTATAACGTTATACCATAGAATCCGTGTGCACGCCTCAACTTTTTATTAATACATTCTAAGTTTTTCTGATTTTGACTGATTTTCCTAGTCAATTGACAACCTTTAAAGAAATACCAAACGACCTCAAACGCCTTCCATACTCCATTTCTAACAACCTCAACATGTCAATAACCTACTGTATTTTCCCAAAAATGTTTGACAAGTCTAACTATTTTTCAAAAATTTGACGACTTGAAGTGTCCGAAAAAGGACCTGTTGTAACCACTTAAAAGTTGGGCTTGACCTGCCCTGTTTAGACTCCTCAATAAAATCTAGAAAAATACTATAAACTCATACACATCATAAACTTGCTACAGTAGAACTTTCATTAATTAAAAAGTTGTTTTGATATGTCTGCTATCATCACAAACACAACCCAGAAATCTGTCCCCAAACGCAGATTTGACAATGAATCTCGTAAAATCATTTTGACTAACCTCTGCTCACTTTTAACTCATGAAACCACTTTGGTTGGAAAGTAGACTCTTCGTAGTTATTTTTAGGGTCAAGAAAATCAATAAAAGCTATTCGGATGATTAAGTTACGACTCTCGCAAGACGCCTAAAAAATCTGCCTAGATTCCTATTCCGAATTTACAACAATCAACCCATCCAAACGCACTCATACTCTAACTCATTATTCCCAATTCGATTTTAGACACAACCGAGAGCTTAAGTATGACTTATTTGTTATAAAATAGTTCTCGTTATAATATTTCAAGTTCAAACGGTTTCGACTACGCCCAAGGATCATTTTTAAATTTTTACCAAATTTGACTTTTTTAAAATATATGTTTTTCCTAAGTTGACTTATCAAAAACGACCCGCCAGAATGCGTTATTAAATATGAGGTATGCTAGCGTTTGGCATAAAACGACATTCCGGACAATTTTTCAGTTATACCCCAGATCCAAAACTCGACCGAACATGATGAAAATACTCTTACAAAATTTTGCACAAACCATATTTTTCTTAAAATAATGTAGTATCTATTTTCAAGCTTTTTGACCCGTTAATATGCGTTTTTTAGACTTAGATATCCTCGCGAAAAATATAAAACGGCATTTTAAACAACTTTTTAGTTATACCCGAGACCCGAAACTCAACAGAAAATAACGAAATTGCGCTTTCCAGAATCTGCAGAAAACCAAAATTTTAAACTAGTGCAGAATCGCGTTTTTACCCATTTTCAAACTTCTCACGGCCATTAAATCTTCGTTTTTGAGAGTTACAGACGTGCCATATATCGAAATGGAACTAGGGATATCCTCTATTATAATCCTAAGACCAAAATCTGTTTTACAAATTTTGACTCACTCGAAATTGACTCACAAATTTTCTGGTCTAATATGGGTGGCTTTAAACCCCTTCAAACTCCAATTTCGCTTCACAAAACTTCACAAACTCTCTTAGACTCCATCTATTATCACTTCAATCCAACCATCTAACCTCAAGAATACTTCATGCACCAACACTCATGGATTCCAAGAACTAGATTATACACATGCATACAATATGAAAATTAATCATCACAAATAAGTAAAGAAAATAGTTACAATAGCGTAAGATCAAAGAAAGATCAAAGACACAAAACCCCTCTTGGTTCTATGTATTTTTCGAAACCACAAACAAGCCAAAAAGACCAAACCCTAACTTGTATTTACCCAATGTCTTAAAATAACACTTTTTAAACCCTTTATGCTAGATCTTTACTCAAAATCAATAAAACTTAACAAAATCAAGATCTTTGAAAAACCACTTGCATGTTGATTTTTATTATAGAGTGTTCGGGGTCGTTTAGCCCCCTAAATTATGCATTTATGCCTAAAATATGTACTTAATTGTTCATTTTCAGGTATTTCACATTTGGAAGGCATTTGGAAGAAATACACGTGACTTGGGCTCATTTGGAGAAGAAACGGACAAGACTACAGACCTACACCAACATCTCTCAAGATAATGTTCTCAGCAGCTGGAGACGGCGTCACAGATTCAACATGACGCCGTCACAACGAAGACCAAGATGGCGTCACAAGATCTCACGACGGCATCAGAGCACACGACCCAGCCCATTATCTAGAATATTCTCTTTTATGATGACGTCATGACTAAAACGCGACGCCGTCACAGCGATTTTCCTATATATACAAACTCGAATTTAGAGTTTTGAGTGTGTAACTTTAGAATAAAAAGAGGGTACGAACCCTATTTCGTTTAACAGCTGTTAGGGACGATTTTAGGGCCTAAAAACCCTATTGTACTTCCTCCAACTCATGTTTTAATCAAGTAAGGTTTAATTAGTCATTCAATATGTATATGTGTTTTTTGATTCATTTATGTTCTTGCTTTATCTTTAACATGCTCGGCTAAACCTCCTATTGTGTTTATTTATGATTGTATGAAACCTAGAATATAGATCTTAGTGGTGTTGCTTCTTGTGATGATTATGCATGTTAGGTCTTAGAAAACCAGCTTTTGTCTGTATCGCTGTTGATATGTCTAGGAAAACATGATTATGTAGAAAGGATACCATCAGGTAACAGTCTTCATACTACCTTGCCCCTTATATGGTTTATCCACTCTTAATATATTTCACATGCATTTAATATACTTTTAGGGGCCTTGTAATAATCTTCATACTACCTTAATTGTGTGTTGCCTTAACGGAGTATTAAATAGACGGTGGGTTCATGTAATTCGTTCATGACTTAGGAAATAGTTACATAATTCATCACAAGTGTGACAAAGCAACAACACTAGGAGAAGCAATCTAGGGAGTAATACATGATTAAATAAACACAATCTTTTATTACATTGTTATCACCAGTAGCGTAGTTAATATTTAGTTTAATAGCTAAAACCAAACCAATCTCTCAATATATGATTTATCTGCTTTCCTATAAACACAAAAATACAAAAATAATCTTCTCTCAACCTTTAGAATTATGTTAGACCGTGATCAAGCCTTCCCAACCTATTCCTCGAGTGAACAATAACAACCCCCCGAGTCTTGCCTATACTACTACTACAACGATTAGGTGCTCTGCCTAGGGAGTTATAAAACTTCGTGTAGAAGTCTAACGACGACCGCATCAAGTTTTTTGCGCCGCCGCCTGGGGAATAGTTAGGTTTTGATCATAGTTTAGCTTAGTTCTACTTACTTGAATCCTTTCAAGTGAGAATTTAATTTTCGCATATTAGCTTTCTTATAGTCTATCTTTTCTTTGTGTGTTTGTTTGTAATTTCCATTGATTGTTCCATTCTTCATCATGGAGAACGCGAATCCATCATCGACCTTAGAATCCGTTCCTCGAGAATCCCTTGACACTACTCACGCTAAATTCACGGCCCAAATAAACAAGCTATTAACAATGAGGCAGACTATTGATTCTCTTCTTTTCAAAACCATTAATGAAATGACCAACCAATCTTCTGACTCCAAGATTTTCTGCCCTAAGGATAGAATCAAGGAACTTGAATTAAGAATGCAACGAAGAAACAATTTCGAGGAAGAACTATTCAAAAATAGGTTTCCTATAGAGAAAGAACTAGCTTACCATAAGGAACTATTAGGAGAACCTCAACCCCCTTTCTCGACCCTAGAGCCCAAGATTAGGAGGGGCGACCCTTGGAGTTTAAAGATTCCTTGTGTAATCGGCACCGTTTACATGGGACATGCATACATGGATCTACAATCTCTTGTTAACATCATGTCTCGTGCTTATTACAACAAAATAAGAGAAAAAACTCTTTCAAGCACGTAGGAACCCATACCAACCATACAAGTTTTGCAACTTCGTTTGAAGAGCCAAATACATGCATATATTTATTGGATGCTTCATTTATGTTGTAGACTTTATGATTCTAGAAGATTTAGGAAGCATCATTAATAGCAGGTTAAGTAAAGTTGTCTTGGGAAAACCTTTTGCGCGTACATCTAAGCTCACTTATGATGAGTCCTTAGGATTGATTAGGTTTGCACAGAAAGACGATAAGGTTGTGTTTAGGATGCCCCAAAGGACAAATTAATTAGATCTGGTATCCCCTTTAGAAAAGGATAAGTTTGAAGCATTCTTCGTGTATAGCTTGAAGGTTAGAAAAATAGGATTTAAGCATGTCCTTGAAAAGAGAAAAGGATATTACAAAGCTTGCATAAACCTCAGACATAGTTATAAAAGAGATAGGGAGACAATTGAAAAACTCAAAACCAACCACATAAGTATCATCAAGCTTAAGGAGTAAGAGGACTTCGAGTCTAGCTGCAAGACTCGTTAATAAAGAAAAGAGCTTCTTGGAAGGCAACCCAATTTACTTTTCTCGTAAATTAGGAGTGTCATGTGTGTTTTAATTATCTATAGTTTGTTTTATTATGTTTGAACTATCTTGTAATCATGCTTTGTTTGTCTTTAACCTCGTCTTAATTTCAATCAAAGGTATTTTGCAAATAATAAGTGTAGGGGAATTTATCTGGTTTTTGAGCCAAGTTCAAACATGTTAAATAAATTGTTTAGATTAATTCGCGTCAGTTTCGAGTCATATAATTGAATTGTTAAATCTCAGGTTTTATGCAGTTATTTGTACAGGAATTAACTTATGGAATCAAGTGCGGTAAATTTTTCATCAAAAACAAAAATTTTGTTTTCACATAAGATGGAGATGGCGTCATGATTTACACGCGACGCCGTCACCACGACACCTATGACGGGGTCACAAAAACCCTAACGGCGTCAAACGCACAGGTCCAGAAAACTTAAAGTTTTTAATTATTTTTGAAAATAAAACTTGCATAACATTTAATATATGTATTCTTCTGCTATAAACCTGCAAAACCTAATGAGTTTAACAATTCTCTCATCCTAGCTTTACTTCTTTATTCAGTCAACCCTAAATTCACATTGTATATTTGTTTATCGCACATTTTATGCTTGGTGTAGTTGTCTTTACCTTTGATTACAGGTTATATTTGATGAGAAGAATCTTGAAAGTTCTTAGGAAATATCATTGGATGATTCTTGCAGGATGATTTAACCAGTTATCGCATGTTTCTTCTCCATTATTGAGCAAACCAGGGGAATACTAGTTTCTTTTACTTGTTTATAAACAGTGAAATACACGGGGTGACCGAGCTTTTCTAATATCTAGCAATTCCCCCTAAGGGGGGTCCACCCTGAAAATACCAAACTTATCACTTCAGTTCTTTAGCTCGTAGAATTTGATATCTTGTACATAAGGGATTAGTGATCGTATTGATTTATATTATACTTGACAATTGATTTGATTTTGAGCTTTATCTTGAGATCATCAACCAAACATAATCTTACATCACTTGTAATGAATCGCCATCTGTGCACTTGTGTAGAAAAAACATGATGTCAGAGGTTTGCGGAAGCTTTGAACTAGCCTTATGAGGTCTATCATAACTACATAACAAGTGTAGGTCCGTGTCTGAGCATACGGGTTATTCACTTGATAACTAGGTGGCTGCGAGATTCCACTCATCTCCATCTTTTAAGAATATCCTAGTAATGAAACAAATATTAATAAGAGAAAATTGTATTGAAAAGTCAGACTAAGTGTTTCTGTATGAAAATAATTTGTAACACTACAACAAAATCACTTTCGAAAGATTTGATGTTTACAAATGATCAATAACCTTCAATTCTTATACTGGAACAAGTAATTGATTCACACATAAATCGCACCAGCGTTTCTTTCCAGTTGACACAAGTTTGGATTCAAGTGAATCTCCAAGTCCCACCTACCTAGAGCTCGTTTGATGTAGGCCGAAGCAGGATTTCCATCTTCATAGTGAATACCTTCGTACATTCCGGAGGTTCTAGAAATATCACAAGGATAATGCGAAAGACCTTAAGATAACCTTTGTTTCCACAGTGTGTGAAAGATAAGAAATTGGATACGTTCCAAACGAGATAAATTGACGATCTCTTAGCTCTAGACTCACTATTGTGTTATGGTTCTACTATGAATCGAGCTGGCTGACTACCACCTGTTCAATAACAACTAACTTGGAGTGAGAAGTCAATAGAAAAACGTGTTTAGTCAAGTGAGAATTGAAATAGAAATCTATTTGAAAGAATTCTGAGAGGCTATGGAGGGTTGTGCATTGCATCCACTGGTCCAAGATCGATCTTCAATGTCAGCAATCATCTAGTGTATTTCTGGCAGCAAATGTATAGACCCAGTTTCTCCATAATAGAATTGAGGCTTCTGTCTTTACACCCTTTATCTTTTACAAAATCCTTTTAATTCCTTCAACCCCTTCATGCTTTACCGAACCCTTCATTAGACTAAACCTTGTTTGGGTATTAATTCTAGTAGCAATCTCCATCTCAGTCGCACCTAGCCCATTTCCCTTATTCACGCTTTACTCCTTTTACATGTCATACCTAAGGACATCTACAACTAACTAGTGGATTGTCCCTGGGTAGCACCGATCCGGTATATGGCTGGATCATTGGGAATTGTACCTAACCTATACACCAACCTTATAACTCCAATTAAGTAAAGTGCATGTCATGGGTCTTTTGGTACATTCTCCTTTCCTAAAACCAATTGAAAATTCAATAAGGTACTTATTTAAATAAATATCAAAGCGTTTAGTACCTCGATCGTTATTTTAATTTTTCAAAACGCTCCCCTCAAAATGTGCTTCTGTATTTTCGAAATTGATTAGCAATGGTTTGGGCGGAGTAATATGAGCCTAATAATCACTGTTATTATTATACATATAATTTTAATCACATATTTCACCCCTTATCAAAAATTTAAAACCCCTTATGACATTTTGGATATCATTGATTTAAATATGTTATAAAATTTTTGAGAAAAGTATGCCTTAATTCGCATGACGTGTAAGAAACATATAACCTCAGCTACCCCCCCTCAATCTATTAGGGATATAAATTACTATACTCCTACACATAGTCAATTCAAAAGTTAACTACTTACTAATGTACAAGGTATATTACCACAATAAAAATAAAATATTGACGCTTTTGATTGTAACGACAGATGTCGTCACGTTGTACCAGTTGATCAGACCGTAACCAATATCTCCTTATTCTTCCTCAACAAAGCTTTCTAGACTTCTATAGACCTTCTAATCTGTAGTCTTTTCTTCGATGCAGTGATGAAGTCTTTGCTCTTCACTGTCATCCTCTGACCACTTCCTAGACTCCATGCCCTTATTGTACTCGAATAGATGAAAGTCTTTAACCATGTGGTCCAGTTTTTCCATTACTCTTGTCAGCGTACCATCACTAAACTTGTGTAGCTCATTCAGTCTCATCAACTTTCTTTGATCATTTCTGTCTCTATAGACAACGGATCTTGGCTTAGGGACAATCGTGTAATCTTCTTTGAAGTAATAGTCGGCTGCATCCAATTTGGAACGTCAAAGGGATGATCTTTGTTTGATAACTTCATCCCGAGCTATAAGTCATCCCACACGATTCCTGATCACCAGGTTTCTTATCATGATTTTGAGACTTCTGTTGTGAAGACATTCTTAACTGTCATTGTGCAGATGGTTGATCTTTTCTTGAATATTGAGTAGGAATAGATCTTCAAAATCATTTGGATGAAGATTTCTGAAATCACTTTTCTAAGATCTTAGTACTCTTGGTAATCACAACGGCATAGAATACTCTTTTTAGGTAGTTGATCCGTATTTTCGAATACATTGACACTGATCGACACTGAGAATCCGCATCTGTGATCTGACTGCATCAGCGATCGAGGGGCTCACAGTGTTTATTGATGATAGATTCATTTCTTTCTCCTTAACCACCATGAGTGATGCCATAGCCCCGCGACTGATGTCATATCACGTTACTTTTCACCCAAAGATTGGAACTAATCTTCAAGGCAAAGTCTATGTAACGAGCAGGCTTTGAGCTTTGATAAGGATAAGGCAATTTTTCGCTCTTTGCACCTGTTCAGAAGATAATCCATATTCTTATTGAAGAAGCAATATGATGAAAAGTTTACCTGACCTGGTGGTCCTTCCTAAGGGCAGTGGTATATATATACTTCTCCAGAATTTGATGACACCTTAAGGATTACTCAATCTACCTTATTGTAATGCAGCTTATGCATTCATCCATCTGATAATTAAAGAAAGACCTGTTAACTTAATGAAAGGCTTTAACAAGGTTGAAAGCTGGACCTTCTAAATCATCTTTGCAGAGCTTCTCTATCCTGTTCGTACTGCAGACTAATATGATGACTGACTCCAAATCAAAAGTCTTTCCTTTGAGAGTTGTTCACCTCAGGTACATTATAGCGTATTGTGGCGTATGTATTTGCCCAGTTATTCTCTGGTGCTGAGAAATCAATTGGGGGAATGGTCATTACCAGGTTTCAGAGTGTAGGCGGTCTCTCGCTTTCTGGAATTGGCTTAAACCACGTAGTGGTCGATACCTTGGGAATGTGAGCGTTGTCAGTGTCCTCCATATCTGAGTCATTCCCTTGATCCTGCATTGGAATGTCATCTGAGGATTCTTTAGAATGTTCTGATTCGGGATCAGATCTGTACATCAAAGAGTCAGCACCAGCATCTCTTGTGTCAGTGATCTGCCATCCAGTTGAGGTGAGAGCTGGATGTTGTTTGGTAGCAGATGCATCAGACTCCCTTGGTTTCTTTGAACTTTGGTCATCATCTTTCGGAGGAGTTGAGCTCACCCCAGAAGCGCAGAATCAATCTTCTTACTCTTTTTTGCACCTACCCTGGTTTTGAATCAGCTGAAGCCTTCCCATCATCATCTCTGTCTTCATCATCATCCACTATCATGCTTTTCCTCTTGTGATCTTAACCTTTTCTGCAACTTCCTTATCCATTGGCGTCTTCATCTCTATCAAAGCTTCATAAAGATAATGGTAATAAGATGTATTTGGCAGTATTTCGGTTCGCAGACTTGATCTTATTCATGTGCTTGAAGAGAGCACTTTTTAGATCAAATTCTTCAAGATCAACTTTATCAGTTGACCTGATTGAGTAGTGAAATCTTTTCTCCTCACTAGGTTCCTTTTTGATTCGGATAATCTCCTTCGGACTCTTTTACAGATTCTTGATGTCAGGATAGAACTCCTGGCCAGGTACACTGATTTTCTCGATTTGAAATCTGCATATGTGTCGTTTCAATGAACCTTAAGGAGAGCATCATCGAGTTTTGTTCCTAGATATTTATCAACAGCCGTAGGAACTTTGGATCTAATTGAAGCCAAAACATCACAGAGTGATCAGACTTCTTCACTTCATACATCTTGCTCTCTCTCTTGCTCTAAATCTTGCCATCTATAGCTGAAGGGCGATGATGGAGTGATTTCAGGAAGAGATGTGTGATATGTTGTAGCTTCCGTATTGATTGGTAGAGGAGGACCATAATGAAACTGCTTAGAATGAGACATCGGTGAAGGGATCAATTCACTGGAGGAGTTGACGTTACTGTCTGATTTGGATCAGGTATGGTGGACTCAAACTCTTCTCTAACTTTAGATTTCTCCTGATCATCTTTGGTTGGTTTGTCATACACAAATTGATCCCCAAAGTTAAAAGTGTCATCGAGATTTTTCATGGAAGACATAGAACCAGAATGACTTTCTGGTTTAGTCATCGATGACCACGTACGTCATTTTACTTATATGAGCTTCAGGTTTTCATGAACCTTTGGGTAGGCTGTAACGAGGAATTTATCATCCATGTGCTCAGGGTTTGGTCCAGCAAGAGACACATGTAAATTTCCAAAGTCTGATCCAGTCTGGTCTTCTTTCATGGGCTCAGGGTCTGGTCCAGCCAGAGCCTCATGTTCTTTTGCAGGGTCTGATACAGGTATGCTTACTCCTGATGTAACTAGTATTTACGTGTCTACTTCATCTTGATCTTTGCACCTTTAGGAGCAGTGGCATCTGTTTTCATACTTTCAGTTCTGTTCTTGAATCAGAAGTTGATGGAAGATTCATGATTACTATTCTCTGTTGTGTCATCTCGAATGAAATAGGGACCAGTTGTCGAAATCATTGAGGGAGTTTGATCCATGCCTAACAAGGATAAACTGATCATATTCTTTACTTCTTTGACAGATCGAATCAGGAATGAGCTACTTGTTCTTATTTACAACGGCCTTTCCCTTGCCCACTACATCATAGCAGTCTCAAGTTGTTCTCTGATACTAGATCCCTGATTGTTAATCCTCCAACAGGTGCCCTGACCTTGCGGCAGAGAAGGCAGGATCAAGCTAAGCTTATAGCATCGTTCATGTCAGCATCATCACCTACTCCTTCTCCCTTTTTTGATGTGTTTCCAACCTCATCTTCTAGCCAGTTCGAGAACAGGATCTTACCATCTCTTGGGACTAGATTCTTATTGAGCTTCTCATCTTCGTCAACAAATCGGAAAGTAGGCTTTCCCCTTTCTAACTTTCTGTGGAAGCTTTACTCTTGGAAGGTTTCTTTTCGGGAAGGAGGGGCTGCTTGGATTGGTGACTGAGTGGTGTTGTGGGCTTTTTAGGATGTACACGCTTTGTTGCAGGTTGCATGCTTGCACTTTTCTTAAAGGGGTTTTCTTTGTTATTCTCAGCAACCATTTCCAGATACTTGGGATAATACGAGGATTGTTGAATGGCTTCAGTTATCAGGGGATCGGGAATTGCCATTCCAAACACTTCAACTGACTCACCTTTAGGGACAAACTTGAGATTTCCTAATATAAAATCATCTCCAGTATGATGAACAGCAGATTCAGGACGTCGATGGATGTTGTTATTGCTTGCCAAGTAGTATATTATCACCTTGGAAAACCGTCCATAAGGAATGAGGAGAGGAGTTACTTTCTTCTTTGGGTTCTTCAGACTGGCGTTGTGACTTGCTTTGTGTGAGAAAAATGTCTGGATCCCTTGAGTAAACTCTTCCCATATCAGCTCTGCATGATCAACATTAGTTTGAGTGACGATTCCCCACAGCATTTGCAGAACTGGGTGTCTGGGTTTGTCACTGCCAGAAGTCTTTCCTGTCAAGCACTGGTTGATTAAGGTTAGAATTGCCCTCCATGGTTGATACACATAATTCACCCTTATGTTGGAGACAATTTCTACAGGTTCAGGATACCCCAGCTCATTAACAAAATCAATGACAATGTTACCAGACGGAGGTAACTCAAACGGATGAGCTGGGATGACAGGAGTAATTGCTAATGCCTTTCTGAGAAGATCAGCACTTAGATCGAACCATTGTTCATCAACTTGACAACTATAAACCCCCGTCTTCTCGTTATATTTCATTGTGTTCCAGAACTGTTGCAGGTAGATAGCAGGAACATTTGCTGAGGCAGTGAATGCTTGGAAGAAGTTGGTATTACTCAGGATGTCCACTGATATCTGAAAGATGGGGTTCTTTTGAATCTTTTGTGCGTTGAAAAGAAGGTTGCTTTTCCCGATTGTTAACTACTGAGAGCGAGGTACAATCTGTTCATCTGTTCTTGTAGGAGGTTGAGCGGGAACATTTTGTTCAGCCATCGTATTCTGCAAAAGACCATTTAACAAAGAAGATAAACATTGCAGAGAAACGAAGTTAGAGAGAGCGTTAGCCTTGATAAAAGTCATGTAACTGCACGATTGATTAACATCAGTGGTAACTCTGGATTGAAAAATCTACACATGATCGCACAGGATGCAGAATTATCCAACAGGATCAATTACTTGTTAACTAAGCCCGGACGGGAGTTTAGAAAAGCAATTGGGTCATTCGAATGGGCCTTGATAGATTATTGGGCTCATTGGGCCAAACACATGAAACTTAGCCCAAGCCGCTACCAGGCAGAATGCCAACTCGCCGTTAGGAGAGTTGAGCAAACCGCCGCGAAAATGAATAAAAATATTCGACCAAACCGCCGAGAGACGGCGGTTTACCTGTTGGATTAAAGTAATAGAAAAATTATGGCAACTCGCTGTTTAGGCAACTCGCTGTTGATCAATCCGCTGGTTTGTCAACCCGCCGTTTAGGCAACTCGCTGTTGTCAATCCGCTGGTTTGTCAACCCGCCGTTTAGGCAACTCGCTGTTGATCAATCCGCTGGTTAGTCAACCCGCCGTTAGGCAACCCGCTGATAGGCAACCCGCTGGTTTGTCAACAACCCGCCGTTTAGGCAACTCCCTGTTATCAACTCGCTGGTTTGTCAACCCGCCGTTTAAGCAACTCGCTGTTGTCAACCCGCTGGTTTGTCAACCCGCCGTTTAGGCAACCAGTGGGTTGGGTAATTTATTAATAAATAATAAAATAACCAACTCGCCGTTAAGAAAAACACGCAACTCGCCATTCGGGCCGGTTTCTTAAAACCGCCATTAAGAAACGTAGGCATTTCATTCATTAATGTTGGGGAATATATTCAACCATCAACAACTTATTCATATATACCTTATGAATAATTCCAGCATCTAAAGCACACCGTACAACTATACATTGGTATTCTTATGTGAAAACGACCTAGTCTTAATTTTTTATACACTTTTTCTGTGTTTCATTCGATTCCTTGATATATAACAGAAAAATGATTATAGATAAAGGTTCTATGACTACAACCGATTACCTTGCAAGAAACACTCGAAATCGGCGATTTGATGATTTGACTTGGCGGCTGTGGCGAGTCGTGTGTGCGTGTGTTATCTTGACTGATTTTTGAAAGGTTTGACCAAATGGAAACTCGCCGCCACTTTTATACTCCTAAGTTAGAAAGTTGGCAGTTTTAGTCCCTTAGGTTTCCATCTTCTTTTATTTTTTGTTTTAGGTTTGTCTAAGCTTTTTTAGATAAGGCAATTGGGACAACTAAGTCCCTATTGGTAATTAGAGCTAGAAACAACGAGCAAATGCTTTTTAAAACCCTAAACATTAAAATACTGATTAACTTTGACTTTGAGTTAAAATTTATATTATCCTTCAAAATATTAAACCTTTAGAATACAACAAAATCTTTTAATTACACTTTCATAGCAACAACAGTCTTTTAGAACCCCTTAGTTTTTTCCATTTACTCTCCCTCATAACACGGCCCGTTTTCTGTTGAAAGAGCTGTCAGGCGTTGATTGAGAGGAAAAGATTCAGGTGAATAGTCACTCCTCACCATTAATTGACTTACTCTCATAAACATGGATATTTAAGTAATCAACGCCAGACACTCAAACCGAGTTGCAAATTTGAAGTATGCATAGAGTGTAATTCCAAATGACTTATAATATAATCCTAAGTATTTTGTTATTATTATTATTAATTAATTTAATTTAAGCAAGTTTTTTTCCGCATATATATATAATATATTATATTTTTATTATATATAGTATAATATATATATATATATATATATTTATTTATATATATATATAATATATTATATTTATATATTGGGCCTATTTACAAGGATACCTCGAAGACATTCTGTTTACTCTATATCCTTCTTGAAGCGTTTGTGAGTTTCAGGGTCAAAACTCTTCATGCCTAGGCGTGGAACGAAGAAATTCGAAACCGTTCTCTTGTATTGGGCTAGGTGAGATTGTCTGCAAGCTGATAATTCGTTCTCTCGAAGTAGAGTTCAACCACTCTATTTTCCACTTGCTCTCGGATGAAATGGTGCCGTATGTCGATGTGTTTAGAGCGAGAGTGCTGGACGTTGTTACAGCAAAGAGCAATAGCACTTTTGTTATCACAGTACATAGGAATTTTATTGAAGTCAAATCCGTAGTCTTTGAGCTGTGATCGCATCCAAAGGATTTGAGCACAACATCCAGACATGGCAATGTATTTAGCCTCTGTAGTTGATATTGCCGTGCATTCTATTGATGACACTCATCTAACCATTCTATTCTCAAGAAACTGAGCCCTTCCCGACGTACTTCTTCTTGTTTCTTGGACATCCCTGCATGATCCGAATCTGCATAAGCTGTTTAGTGATTGGAGTTGTATTTGGATACCAAAGACCCATGTTAATGGTTCCTTTCAAGTACCAAAAGACACGTTTGATAGCTTCAAAGTGCTTTTTGGTAGGCTTAGCTTGATATCTAGCACACATGCAAACGGCGAATACAAGGTCGGGTCTAAGAATATTAACCACTCAGAACCCAATCATACTTGGGGATCCAATGCTACAGATATTCCATCTTCTTCTTCTCTTTTCATGACAGGTTGTCCAGATTATTCTCTGGTATTTAGACTCCTGATGTTCAAAACATATGACAGGGAACCGCTCTTATCTCATGAACTTTGTTAGTAAATTTCTAGGTAAAGTTAGATTCGGGAACGACCAAGGGGAGAGTGATGATGGATTATGGGGTATGGTGACTATCAGTGGGAAATGTTTACTATATCAAGGTATACTGCGTCGAGGGGTTGGTATAACTGGTTTTTGTTTGGTTAATTTTGCGACGCGGATCTTGAAGTCGCATTTCGGAAAAACACTTGCTTTATTCGTAATTTAGAAGGTGTTGATCTACTTTCAGGATCCCGAGACACAAATTTGTACACAATTTCTCTTGATGACATGCTTAAAACATCTCTGATCTGTCTTCTATCCAAAGCGTCAAAGACTAAGAGCTGGTTATGGCACCGTCGGTTATCACATCTCAACTTTGTTACTCTTAACAAGCTACATAAAGACGGTCTTGCACGAGGCATTCCAATACTTAAATTTCATAAAGATCATATGTGTGTTCAGATGTGCATTAGGAAAAAGCAAGAAATCCTCTCATCAACCCAAAGCTGAAGACACTAACCAGGAGAAACTATATCTTTTGCATATGGATTTGTGTGGCCCGATGCGTGTGGCGAGTATTAATGGGAAAAGGTATATCTTAGTGATTGTTGACGATTACTCACGATTTACTTGGGTCAGATTTTTGAGGACAAAAGATGAAGCTCCTGAGGCCATCATCAAATGCATCAAAAATATTCAAGTTCGTTTGAATGCCACTGTCTGTAATGTTCGAACAGATAATGGAACTGAATTTGTCAATGAGACACTTCGTGAATTTTATGAAAATGTTGGCATCTCGTATCAAACATCTGTTGCCGCATTCTCAGCAGAACAAGCGTTGACAATAGGCGAAACTAACTCGTGTAGAAGTGCTCGTACTATGTTAATATTTTTTAATGCTCCATTATTTTTATGGGCCGAAGCAATCAATACAGCCTGTTACACCCAAAACTGTTCTTTAATCCGCCTTCGATACAACAAAACTCCATATGAGCTTATGCAAGATAAGAAACCGGATTTATCATTCTTTTATGTCTTTGGTTCACTCTGTTATCCTACCAATGACAATGACGACCTGGGTAAATTAGATGCAAAAGCTAACATTAGTATTTTCGTTGGTTACGCGCCCGTAAAGAAAGCGTTCAGAATCTACAACAAAAGGACCCAGAAAATTATAGAAACAATTCATGTGACATTTGATGAGCTGACATCAATTGCTTCTAAATAATTCAGTTCAGGACCCGGGCTTCATTCTATGACTCCTACTACATCCAGTTCAGGACTTGTTTCAAACCCTATTTTTCAACAACCTTGTATTCCACCAAAAAGAGATGATTGAGATCGCTTGTTTCAACCTATGTTCAATGAATACTTCAATCCTCCGTCAATTAATGTTTCTCCAGTTCAAGAAGTTGTTGCTCTGAGAGCTGTGGTTTTAGCTGATTCTCATGTGTCAATCTTCATTGACCTGGATGCTCATCAACAAGTATTCCATCAACACAAGAACAAGAACATTCTCCAAACATTTCTCAAGGTTCTGAAGAACAAAAACACCAATTTTTCGTGATGATCCAATTCATGAATCTCTTCATAAAGACTCGACTTCACAAGGATCATCATCGAATGTGAGACAAACCCACACTCCATTTGAGCACCTTGGTAGATGGACTAAGGATCATCCTATAGAAAACACGATTGGCGACCCTTCTCGCTCTGTATCTACGAGAAAACAACTCGAAACTGATGCCATGTGGTGTGTAACAATTCACATTTTCACGTCATTTTACGTCAATAAATACTCAACTAATTATTTTATACTTTTTCGCATTTACTTTTAATTTTCATCGTTTAGTTAAATCGCGTAAACTAAAAATCAACATTCAACGCAAACGCGCATCAAACAATAAAAATAAAACAAGAAACTAATATACACTCCTAAAAACTAGAAAAAATTTCATGTATACCTTTTCAACTCCGCAAATCTGTAAATACATTTAAACTTGTGTAAAGATATACAAAATCCATTCTTACTATAACCCTATTACCCAATGTACAAAGCCCATTATCCCTTTTATAAAACCTCTCAATCCCACGTGATGAACTTAGCTGTGTTTCTTGTATCAGCTTCCTAAGCATTCACAGTACTCACCTTTTAAACCATGTACATTGACTATGTAAAAACCCAAGGATTCCTTGCCTTATATGAATCAACATACAAATGTGACCACTTCATTGACTACTTTACCTTCCTTGGATTCGGTTATAAAAAGGGTCACCATCTCCTTCTTTGAGTTCATAGTAAGCACAACAGGCCATCAAAAATTTATCTTTGCTATCCCCTTTGTTCTCCTGGTAGTCACAACAAACACAAAAAAATCAAACACATCCCCTTCATACATTAAATACAGAAGTAAGTAAAACCCTAAAATTTTAACCATAATTCAGTCCCTTTTGGTCTCCTTCTTTGATCGACGTGCAACCAGGCAGGCCTTCTTTCAGTTTTGTTGGTGATCAAAAGAATCGCAGACGTGTAGCAAGGAGTCAAGTGGTGTAGTTCGGCTGGTATTAGTTTTGAAGTTGGTTTGGTTCGTTGAAGTGTCTAACGAATTTAGGGTTTTGCTGATTCGAATCACACATCACACAACTTTGTTTTGTGAGTTTTACATTCATAATATTTGCCATTCATTATTATGCAATCATGTCATATGGATTTATTGTGCTTGAGAAATTTACTTTCTTAAAACTAATATGAACATGACCCCCATCGTCATGATTATCATTTGCAAACATACACTTTTGTATCTTTCCTGTAGCAGAAACAAAGAACTTAAATTTGTTAACTACTAATTTGGTAGAACTCCCAACTACATGTTGTTACTAAGCCGTGTGCTAGACCTCTTTGTAACGAAATATAGATACTTAATCATAGTTAGCCGAATTGCAAGTTTAAAAGCAAAACATTTTTTTGTAAACCTTCTGATGTATACGGGTTCATTGAGAAACCCGTATACAAACTTGACCAATAGAATTTCTGAGCTTATCATTCGTTAACGTAGTATAGGAGTAGCGTTCATGCAAAATTTAAGTTTCTAACACTTTTTAACGAAGCGAGAAATAGACAAACAAATCGGTTTTTTTATGTGCATGAAAACTGCCTTGTTGGGTCAAATTTAGGCCTTGTTTTGACCCACTTAGACTTAGACATAGAGTCAACAAATAGGGGCATTTTATAGTTGAAATAGTAGGCTTTATTTAGCAACTTGAATCCTCATAAACGGTTAAGAATCGAGACCGCAAACTGAGTCTCAAGTTAGTGTTGTTGTCGTGTGTTCACAGTTAATATTGTTGGAAGGTCGCGACACCACCACATTCACACCCGTTTTTAACCCGCTTAATCACCTCGAAACGTAAAACTTAATTAATGAAAGTTGTAGTAGACCTGACATAGTATATATGAACATATAATAAATGTCTTTTAGTTTATCGTAAGGTTAAGTACAACATCGCAAATTGGACTAAAAGATTAGTACTACATGCATGTGCCAACAGTTAAACCTGTTGGCAGAAGGGTCTGTGTACCCGTTACTTATCCTCGTTTTAATCCACTATAACGACTTTAAATTGCAAAACTTATAAAAGATGAATTATTGTACTCCTGGCTTAGTTTTCAAAAGTATTTTTGGTTTGTCATAATACTGAGTAACGAGTTTGTAATCCGTGAACAAAGTCAGCAAAAAGTCACTTGAAAAACACAACCAAAAATAAGTTTTATGTCTTGTAACCCAGCCGCGACACCCCTCCCTTTGGCCATGTTTTTAACATATTAAACGATATTTTTAGACAAAACTTAAATAACGAAAGTTATAGACGACATGACCTAGTTTTCAAAACATCTTTTTTTTGTAATTTCAATAAGTAACGAGTCCAGAATTTGATTGTAAAATTCTGCATTTGTCCCCCTAATTTTATATATAAAACTTAATTTTTAAATTTCTTTGTTATAACATCGAACCATGAATTTACCATGTTTATAGATACCCCACACCAAGTGTCGATGAATTAACTATAAAAGTACACACGACCTAGTTTCTAAATTGTCCGATATCGTAATTTACATGTTTGATGATAAGAGATTATGACCCGATACATTTGGCCAATTTTCATGAATAACCACATTTTAAACAAGTAATATTTTTCAAACTCAAGCACAATACTAAAGACAAGATTGCATACATTTTAGTATATTACATGATTAGTAATATGCGTATTATTCATTTAGGTAGCTATATAGTTTTTGCGTCGTTTTCCTTGTCTGCACTATATGATATTATCTGCTAGTTGCACGTGAGTTTATAGTCCCCATCATTACTTTTTAATTATTTATCAATCCTCGGGATGAGATCATGTTTGTTTTACAAAATGGATACAAGTACATTTTATTTTAAAATAATCGAGTTTGCCTATGTAGCTATAACCCACTATGCCCAACATGAACTGTTAATTATTGGATTGTAAGCGCGAATGTTATGAATAGATCTATTTGGAAATTAACATCCCCGTTCGGGCAAGTAGTGCTTGCTAGTATTCCGGTTGAACGGAACGACGAACGCATACTATGTCGGACTCATAAATGTGTAAGAGGTTGAACATCCTACATTGGGGCACATCATTTATATGTTAGTCGATTTTTATAAAAAAACCCAAACATTGTTGAGCTTCAGTTCATGAGGCATAGAGCATTTCGTAATACATTTTTGTGATATTGTATTGCTACCTATTACAAGGAAATCTTGCTATCCGCCATCAATTTAATTTAAAAACCTATAACATACATCAACAAATTGTTGACGTTTTATTTTAAAACATGTTTTCTCAAGTACATAAGTGCTAGGTGCTTACTTGATGTGCATTGGAGTCCAAATAATACAAGATTACTTTTCAAACGACACTTAGAGGTCGTTCTCTCATAACTGGTGCAATGGTATTATGAAGTAACGCTCCCGGAATATCATTTCCGCTGCGACCCATTTTGGGGGTGTTACAGATTGGTATCAGAGCCAAGGTTATAGAGAACTAGGTTGCATATTTTACCTAGACTATTACCGTTTTCAAACATTGCACCATACAAAAGTTTTTCAAGGGACATACATACATTACTGGTTTGCATCTAGTATACATGCTTACATGACATGCACCATTTTAGCATTAGTTGGTTATACTAAGTGCTTACATAGGTTATATACGTACTTACATGATATATATATATAGAGAGATATATATACTTACATTTTCTTACGTATATCTTACATTTATATAAGAATTATTTATATAAATACTAGAACATTTCTCAAAACATTACGAATAACACAATGGTCTAAAGAATCTTAACATCGCATCTCACAACATTTTATCTTTGGAGCACGACTTAGAGAACTAAATTTTTTTTATTACTCTTCCAATTTTAAAGAATCATGCTTGTAACAAGACAAGGAGACACTACCATTATGACTCCAGAAACTGTTCAAGCCATGATCGATCAGGCACTACAAAGAGACTCTACCAACACTCATGATGACGGAAGCCAAAATTTGGGTGGAGGACCTGGAAGGCTAGTGCAACCTTCACGTGTTTGTTCCTTCACCGATTTCATGAAATGTCAACCCTTGAACTTCAAGGGAACTGAAGGCGTTGTTGGCTTGTCTCGATGGTTCGAGAAGATGGAATCAGTATTCCACATCATCGGTTGTGTTATTGACAACCAAGTGAAATTCGCTACCTGCACTCTGCTAGGTGCTGCATTAACCTGGTGGAATGGTCATGTGAGGACCTTAGGTCTTGATGCTGCTTATGCTATAACTTGGGATATTCTCAAAAAGAAGTTGACGGACAAATACTGTCCAAAAGGTGAAATCAAGAAACTTGAAATTGAACTATGGAATTTGAAGGTCAAAGGAAACGATGTTGGAGGTTACACTCAGCGTTTCCAAGAATTGGCCCTGATGTGTACTAAATTCCTTTTTGATGAGACTGAGAAGGTCGACAAGTACATCAGTGGACTTCCCGATAACATTCACGGAAATGTTATGTCCGCGAGACCCAAGACTCTTGATGATGCTATCGAGTTGGCCAACGACTTGATGGATCAGAAACTCCGCACTTATGCGGAAAGGCAAGCTGAGAACAAGAGAAAACTCGATAACAACAACCAGGCTCAACAACAACTTCTCAAGAAACAAAATATGGTTCAAGCTTATGTTGTAGGGTCTAGGGAGAAGAAACCGTGCGGATGATCTAAACCTCTGTACCCTAAATGAAACTATCACCATGATGGAGAGTGTGCACCCAAGTGCACCAACTGTAAGAAAGGCGGTCATTTGAAAAAGAATTGTTGGCATCCCATTAATGGTAACAACCAAAGAACTATCACTTGCTATGAATGTGGGAATCAAGGGCACTACAGGAGTGATTGCCCGGTGTTGAAGAACCAAGGTACTGAAGCCCGAGGAATGGTGTATGCCTTACGAGGAGGAGAAACTAACCAAGACATTAACAACATGGAAGGCGATATCAATGCTTAGACTCTATCTCCTTAAAAAGTTCTCGTTGTATTTTCTCTTAAAAATTTCCATTGTACTGTACGAACAATTTTAAATTATCTATCAAATCAATATGTTGTGAAAATTCCGTCTAATTTACTTTAAATCACTATTTATATATGCAAGCTACTATCACAAATATTATGAAATCGTAACACTATTTTGACAAAAATGAGCATAGCATCGTTAGCCCTCAAATATACATAGCTTGATCAACTATGTATAATTCAGGAAAGTACCATGCCATGTTGAGAAGTATCACCGTAAAACTTTTATCAGGAATCAAATTTTCTATTTTTACTCTCGAAGGACAACCCGCCGACAAGTTCAACCATCATCAAGGAAATTAAGACCCGTACCAATGTGATTCCACCTTAAGATAGCAAATTGACTTAACACGTATTAGGAGGATTAAGACAAGTACATACACCTCTTCATCAACACTATTTCGAAAAGCAACTCGAACTGAATTGCTGGACACAATTCTTTTAACACGGAGAGACTGTAACAATTCACATTTTCACGTCATTTTACGTCAATAAATACTCAACTAATTATTTTAAACTTTTTCAAATTTACCTT
The DNA here is from genome assembly GCA_026074375.1 of Tanacetum coccineum. Classification (NCBI taxonomy): domain Eukaryota; kingdom Viridiplantae; phylum Streptophyta; class Magnoliopsida; order Asterales; family Asteraceae; genus Tanacetum; species Tanacetum coccineum. The sequence continues at coordinate 46,606 of BQNB010000968.1, forward strand.
TAATTTTCATCGTTTAGTTAAATCGAGTAAACTAAAAATCAACATTCAACGCAAACGCGTATCAAACAATAAAAATAAAACAAGAAACTAATATACACTCCTAAAAACTAGACAAAATTTCGTGTATACCTTTTCAACACCATAAATCTGTAAATACATTTAAACTTGGGTAAAGATATACGAAATCCATTCTTACTATAACCCTATTACCCAATGTACAAAGCCCATTATCCCTTTTATAAAACCTCTCAATCCCACGTGATGAACTTAGCTGTGTTTCTTGTATCTGCTTCCCAAGCAAACCAACAGTACTCACCTTTTAAACCCTGTACATTAACTATGTAAAAACCTAAGGATTCCTTGCCTTATATGAATCAACATACAAATGTGACCACTTCATTGACTACTTTACCTTCCTTGGATTCGGTTATAAAAAGGGTCACCATCTCCTCTCTTTGAGTTCATAGTAAGCACATCAGGCCATCAAAAAATTATCTTTGCTCTCTCTTTTGTTCCCCTGGTAGTCACAACAAACAAAAAAAAAAATCAAACACATCCCCTTCATACACTAAATACAGAAGTAAGTAAAACCCTAAAACTTTAACCCTAATTCGTCCCTTTTGGTCTCCTTCTTTGATCGACGTGCAACCAGGCAGGCCTTCTTTCGTTTCGTTGGTGATCACAAGAATCCCAGACGTGTAGCAAGGAGTCAAGTGGTGTGGTTCGGTTGGTATTAGTTTTGAAGTTGGTTTGGTTCGTTGAGGTGTCTAACGAATTTAGGGTTTTGCTGATTCGAATCACATATCACACGACTTTGTTTGTGAGTCTTATGTTTAAAATATTTGCCATTCATTATTATACAATCATGTCATATGGATTTATTATGCGTGAAAATTCTACTTTCTTAAAACTAATATGAACACGACATCTATCGTCATGATTATCATTTGCAAACATACAATTTTGTATTTTTCCTGTAGCAGAAATAAAGAACTTAAATTTGTTAACTACTAATTTGGTAAAACTCTTAACCACATGTTGTTACTAAGCCGTGTGCTATACCTCTTTGTAACAAAATATAGATACTTAATCATAGTTAGCCGAATTGCAGGTTTAAAAGCAAAACACTTTTTTTTGTAAACCTTTTGATGTATACGGGTTCATTGAGAAACCCGTATACAAACTTGACCAACGGAATTTCTAAGCTTATCATTCGTTAACGTAGTATAGGAGTAGCGTTCATGCAAAATTTAAGCTTCTAACACTTTTTAACGAAGCGGGAAATAGACTTATAAATTTGTTATTTTATGTGCATGAAAACTGCCCTGTTAGGTCAAATTTAGGCCTTGTTTTGACCCACTTAGACTTAGACAAAGAGTCAACAAATAGGGGCGTTTTATAGTTGACATAGTAGGCTTTATTTATCAACATGAATCCTCGTAAACGGTTAAGAATCGATCCCGCAAACTGAGTCTCAAGTTAGTGCTGTTGTCGCGTGTTCACAGTTAATACTGTTGGAAGGTCGCGACACCACTACATTCACACCCGTTTTTAACCCGCTTAATCACCTCGAAACGTAAAACTTAGTTAATGAAAGTTGTAGTATACCTGGCATAGAATATAAATGTGCTTTTAGTTTGTCATAAGGTTAAGTAACGAACTCGTAAATTAGACTAAAAGTTAGTACTGCTGTTGCGTGTTCCAACAGTTGAAACTGTTGGCAGAAGGGGTTGTGTACCCTTACTTTAGCCTCGTTTTTAATCACTATAACGACTTTAAATTGCAAAACTTATAAAAGATGAATTATTGTACTCCTGGCTTAGTTTTCAAAAGTATTTTTGGTTTGTCATAATACTGAGTAACGAGTTTGTAATCCGCGAACAAAGTCAGCCAAAAGTCACTTGAAAAACACAAACAAAAATAAGTTTTATGTCTTGTAACCCAGCCGCGACACCCCTCCCGTTGGCCACGTTTTTAACATATTAAACGACATTTTTAGACAAAACTTAAATAACGAAAGTTATAGACGACATGACCTAGTTTTCAAAACATCTTTTTGTTTGTAATTTCATTAAGTAACGAGTCTAGAATTTGATTGTAAAATTCTGCATTTGTCCCCCGAATTTTATAAATAAAACTTAATTTTTAAATTTATTTTGTTATAACTTCGACCATTTGTTTAACACGTTTAGAGACCCAAACCAAGTGTCGATTGAATTAACTATAAAAGTACTCACGACCTAGTTTCTAAATTGTCCGATATCGTAATTTACATGTTTGATGGTAAGAGATTAAGACCCGATACATTTGGCCAATTTTAATGAATAACCACATTTTAAACAAGTAATATTTTTCAAACTCAAGCACAATACTAAGGACAAGATTGCATACATTTTAGTATATTATATGATTAGTAATATGCGTATTATTCATTTAGGTAGCGGATAGAGTTTTGCATCATTTTTCGTGCCTGCACTTATTTGATATTATCTTGCTATTGCATCGAGGTGAGTTTATAGTCCCCATCTTATACTTTTCAATTATTTATCAAATCTCGGGGATGAGATCATGTTTGTTTTACAAAATGGATGCAAGTACATTTTATTTCAAATATTACGAGTTTGCCTAAGTAGCTATAACCCACTATGCCCATCATCATGAACTGTTAATTACTGGATTGTAAGCGCGAATGTTATGAATAGATCTATTTGGGAATTAACATCCCCGTTCGGGCAAGTAGCGCTTGCTAGTATTCCGGTTGAACGGAACGACGAACGCATACCATGTCGGACTCATAGATGTTACGGGTTGAACATCTACATTGGGCACATCATTTATATGTAGTCGATACATACATTGTTGAGCTTCAGTGTCATGAGCTTAGTGCATTTCGTAATACATTTTTGTGATATTGTAATTGCTACTCTATTACAGGGAAATCTTGCTATCCGCCTCATTTAATTTATAAACCTATAAATTCACCAACATTATTGTTGACGTTTTAAAACATGTTTTCTCAGGTACTTAAGTGCTAGGTGCTAGCTTGATGTGCATTGGAGTCTAAACAATACAAGATTACTTTTCAAACGACACTTAGAGGTCGTTCTCTCATGACTTGTGCAATGGTATTATGAAGTAATGCCCCCGGAACATCATTTCCGCTGCGACCCATTTTGGGGGTGTTACAGATTGGTATCAGAGCCAAGGTTATAGAGAACTAGGTTGCATATTTTACCTAGACTATAACCGTTTTTAAACATTGCACCATACAAAAGTTTTTCAAGGGACATACATACATTACTGGTTTGCATCTAGTATACATGCTTACATGACATGCACCATTTTAGCATTAGTTGGTTATACTAAGTGCTTACATAGGTTATATACGTGCTTACATGATATATATATATATATATATATATATATATAGAGAGAGAGAGAGAGATATATATATACTTACATTTCCTTACGTATATCTTACATTTATATAAGAATTATTTATATAAATACTAGAACATTTCTCAAAACATTACGAATAACACAATGTTCCAAAGAATCTTACAAGACATTAACATAGCATCTCACAACATTTCATCTTCGGAGCACGACATAGAGAACTAAACTAATTTTTTTACTCCTCTAATTTTGAAGAATCATGCCTGTAACAAGACAAGGAGACACTACTATCATGACTCCAAAAACTGTTCAAGCCATGATTGATCAGGCACTACAAAGAAACTCTACCAACACTCATGATGACGGAAGCCAAAATTCGGGTGGAGGACCTGGAAGGCCCGTGCAACCTGCACGTGTTTGTTTCTACACCGACTTCATGAAATGCCAACCCTTGAACTTTAAGGGAACTGAAGGCGTTGTGGGCTTGTCTCGATGGTTCAAGAAGATGGAATCAGTATTCCACATCAGTGGTTGTGCTATTGACAACTATGTGAAATTCGCTACATGCACGCTGCTAAAGCATCCTTATTTGCTGATTATAATCTATCTTAGGGATTAAAACAATAGTGATCTTTGTTTATACCCTAGCTTATAGAGGACTTTTACCTACTTAATGCTTAACGACTCATGTATATACTAGTAGTCCACTGTCTGAGTCCTTGCCAAGGGAAATAAGAATGTACTCGTTGATACCAAGGTCACCTTATGCTCACACTCTAAGTCTCACTAAAACTAAAGGCAAGGATAGGTTAATATTTGTGATCCTATGATTCTAGATATATTAAAATGACTGTATGGTGAGCTAATCTAGACTCTTAGCCTACGTCAAATAACACAAAGTTTGCAGCGTATTAAATATGTAGGACTAGACCCAGTTGAATGATAGGTCGCATACTTAAGCACGTAAACAAGTATAAATTGATAAACATAAACAAGCAAACAACGATAAATTAAGCAATTGAGATATAAATAAAACCCAACATTTAGTCTCTCATAATAATGTCTAATCCAGAGGTATTAGCCTTACAGACATATTATTCATACAAGAGTAATGGTCTAGCCAAGGTAAAACTAACGAGTTAACGAATGATCCAAAAACTGAAACGATTATAAAAGTATAAGAAAAATTACACGTTGTCTTCCTATGGATTGGAAGGTTGCAAGACCTTCTTCTGCTCTTTTTCTCACTAAAAACTGAATTTGTGCTTTAGGTATCACGTGGAATATTGATTTAGCACACTTAAAATTCGTTTTTGAGTTTTCTATCTATAGGGTCTGAAGTCGAAGCGAAACGGCGTATCGAATGGGTTCGATATGGCGTGTAATGGGGAGTTTCTCTGGCAGTAATGGACCACGTGTTATTTTTTTTTTTGGTTTTTGTTGATTCCTTCCCAGAATATTCACCCTTCTTTATACTTTCAATTAGGGCGTCGTATTTATTGGGTCTTCTCGGATTACGACGTATTGATCTTGTTTTTGTTTACTTCTTGGTGGTCTATTCTTTGGTTTGAGTGGTGGAAGTCTTTGGTGAGTGGGGAAAGCAAAAGGCACGGATACGCCGTATATTCCTTTCTTTGATGGGATAACGGAGTATTGGTTTTTTTCCAATGTTAGAAAAGTAATCTTTCATAAATGTTGTCCTTTTGTTTAAGCTCCCAGATAAAGATCAATGCGCGCGCCTTTTGTTAATATTCTCCAAGTACTCCGTTTTTAAATTACTGTAATTCTAAATTAAATACAAAACGATTTTTAAGTAACAATTTTTTGCAATAATTATACTAAATAGGTTAATTACTATGGGATACATGATATAAAATAGGTTATTCGATTTTCCACATCAAAATATCCCACCCACTTGAATTCTACTTGGTCCTCATGTAGCCTTTAGAGTTTTTATTTATTAAAAATGTATCCTGTGGATATTTTCCGGTTAAAGCATTTATTTTGATCTATTACTGTACACAACTAAACACCTCACGAAATAGGGAAGATAAAATCACTCAAATCACTCAACTAATCTATCGTGGTAACATGTACTAATTCAATCATTGGCCTTGGACCGTGACGAGTATTCTATCATAAGCTTGGCATGGATAAACATCTCCGCGCTAAGCTATGAGAGAGAGTATCAAGTTTATAAAAGTATAATGGTTTTTATGATTAAGGCTTAGGGTTGATTACTCTAACTAATCTTTATCGATACCAATATTCCAGGAGGGCGACAAAGACCACACATACACACCCGTAATGACAGGATAGACACATGTGACTGCTCACTCCCACCTCGAACAAGCTAAAGAGTAGGAATAGTAGAGTAATATAGGGTATGGATCTTCTAACTTTAACAATGAGTTATAAACCAATAGTGCAGTTGAGTCATGCATACATGGCCGCAACGACAGATAGACATGCATGCTCGATCCACATCCTCATTCGCGTAAAACCCATGGTTAATGATTAGGAAAGAAAAGTAAATTGTTGTTAAATAAAAATTACAAAACAAATAGATTAAGTCCAAAATACAAGTTGCTAGACACTTTTTCTCGACCACTACCATGATAAAGACACAACTATTTACAAATGTCTTGATCATAGATAAAAAACAACCTAAGTTGGCGTTCCCATAAAGGTCAACTTCCCAATCATCCCATAACTTTACATACTTTACAAGACAAGGGGCGATATCCACCACTTTATATAATACTCTACATCGTCGATTTATATCACCGAATAATCGATCCTTCGTGTAATTCCTTCGGTAGTTGCGAAACGATTATCTTCAAACTTTACTTCTCTTTTTTGTTGCAATTTTTCTAATTTTTTCAATTTTTTTTTACATCTAACTATATATGAAACTCGGAGTAGTTTCACCATCTTCACGATCATAATAATTCTGGATAATTCCTTCGATAATTCTTCATTCTTCGGATGTACCATTAATTGTGATGGTAGTAAAAATACATGAGTTTTGACTATAATGATACTTCCATTTGCGATGTGCAAAATTCTTCACTACCCGTACCAAGATAGAAAATTTTGACACAAGACTCGGGAAATACAAACTTTACACTTTAAGCAACTAGCAACTGTAAAATAAACTTAATCTAACAAGGTAGGCTAAGGTGTAAACGTGTAACGAAAACAAATAATTTTTGGTGAATTTACTAAGGTTTGGCTTATACGGGTTGTTTCTAGGGGTATCTTATTGTAAGTGAGAGTAAAACAATGGTTTTATACGAGGTTAAAACTAAAACCTGTTGTAGTTAGTTAATAAGCAACATGTAAAGGCGTTTTAGGTGTAATCCTAAAATTTACCAATTTAAACAAGTTACTCCATCTAAATCCATAGTACTCATCATTGCGGTCTCGAGTGATATACCAAGCCAAGTTCTAAAGTCTACTACATCACCGGCACAACCTCTCATTTTTGTGGTATTTGGGTAAACATTTGGAAACGGATATGTGTTAAATTCTTACAATATTAATAAGGGTATTGTGTGTGGGTTTTGGTTCAAATATTTCACAAAAGTACGCTTGAATTTTTTTTAAATTTGAGCATAATTTAAGCATTTTAGTGTGAAAAATAGGACAAGTAAACATTCTAATTCCATCCCCCCACTTGAATTATACAACATCCTCGTTCTATAGATAAAACATTAAAAATACAGGAATTAAAAAGAATTAGAATGAGAAACTCCCCTGATGTTTGCTCGGTAGATTCTCCATGTAGGTTTATTAAGCAAGATTATGTGTTGAACAGTCGTCTTGAAGTTTCAAGACTCCAATACTTCAAGATCTTCAGATTTGTAAATTCTCCACCAATATTCGTCGATATTTTTTTCACGAGGTCCTGTGTAAAATATAGGAAAAACATGCATTCCTATCTTGGTATCTACAGTTAATTAGATTATATTTTAGTTAGTTCAACTTAGTTTTAATTAGTAATTAGGGTTAAGTTTTAATTAGTTTAATTAGTTTTTAATTAAAAATTAAAAATTAGGGCTTTTACTTCTAGAAACCAAATCAAATATCTTTGCTTCATTCAAATCAGGATCCGAACTTAAAACGTGGTTTCAATTTCACTAGTCATTGGGGATAACGACCCGGGTGATCATACTTACCCGGTTTAATATACGTATTTTATATTATATTATATATATTTTTGAGAGTGAATTTTATCAAGGGTAACTTGGTAATCTTCTTAATTTCTCTTTTAAAGTATTATATTTTATATATTTTACAGATACAAAACTTGCTCAATCAGAACTCCACTAAGGGTAAATGCCTATCCCAACCCTTGCCAAAATCTATCACGCAAGCGCGTAACATATCTTCTAGCATTTGGATGGTTCTTTCACTTTGGTTGTCTGTTTGTGGATGATATGCAGTGCTCATATCCAGATGAGCACCTAAAGCTTTCTGGAGCGACTGCTAGAAACGAGATGCAAATCTGCTATCGCTGTTTAAGATAATCGAGACTGGCATTTCATGCCTTGTGACTACTTCGTTAAGTAAAGTCTCGTTAGCCTTTCCATTGTATCGGTTTCCTTCATTGGTAGAAAGTGTGCAGACTTCGTAAGATGATCAATGATTACCCATATCGTGTCGTAACCGCTTGATGTCTTTGGTATCTTATGTTGTACCAACACTTGATAGGTCACATGAATCTTGAATCAATCATATCAACATGTAAGATTAAGAGAATGAGAGCAAGTGAAGGGAAAATTCAAATATTATTATGAAGGGAAAATTAAGAGTTGATTACAAGAGCATTACCCTCTAATGAAGATTAGAGGGCTATTTATAGGCAATGAAATGGAGGCTTCCCTTCCTTATTTTCTAACTTGACAATACTAGTCCCTAGACTTTGGATATTATGCTATTTCTTACTTAAAGCATAATAAACCTTATTACAAGCTATTTTAAACTAAACAAAATAAAGTCTAAGAACAAAATATAATAAAACCACATAATCGACACTTTTCCATAAACCTAACAAAACCGGATGGCTTTTATTATTCCTCATTTACCTTTGAACATGTTAAACACTTACTGACATAGGTGGCGATATCCGTTTTGATGTTGGGCTACCAGTATAACTGCTTAAGATTATGATACATCTTATCCAATCCAGGATAGATGGAATACTTAGATTTGTGTGACTCATGCATGATCAAATCTCTTAAGTCTCCAAAGCATGGTAAACGACTCTTGTTCCTAATATAGAGAGTTCTATTGGGATGAGTCTCAAACTCCTTGTCCATACCATGAAGATTTTCTACCTTAATGTTCTCCTCTTTCATTGCCTCAGCTTGTACATTCAAAATTTAAGATGAAAGGTTTAAATCAATTTTCATGACTAAGGCTCAAACTCATAATGGCTTTATTCGTTTCTTCCGGCTTAAGGCATCTGCCACCACGTTTGCCTTTCCAGGGTGATAACGGGTTTCACAATCGTAATCACTGAGTAGTTCCAATCATCGGCATTGTCTCATGTTCAACTCTTTCAGATCAAGGATATGTTGTAGGATTTTATGATCCGTAAACACAGTACACTTCATGCCATACAAGTAGTACCTCCAAATCTTTAGAACGAACACTACTGATCCCAGTTCCAAGTCGAGAGTCGTGTAATTCTTCTCATAAACTTTAAGTTTACGGGATGCGTAGTCTATTACTTTCTCCTTCTGAATCAATACAACATCTAAGCCTTTGTGCGAAGCATCGCAGTAAACCACAAAGTTTTCAGTTCCTTTCGGTAAGGCCAAAATTGGCGCACTACATAGTTTATGCTTTAATAGTTGAAATGCCGCCTCTTCTCTTTCTTCCCATTCAAAATTCACATTCTTCTGAGTCAGCTTGGTCATAGGCTTAGCGATTTTTGAGAAACCTTTGATAAATCATCGGTAATAACCGGAAAGACCTAAGAATTGGCGTATCTCTGTTGGAGTCGTAGGCGTTGCCCAATCCTTGATTGATTAAATCTTGGCGGGGTCAACGTGAATGCCTTGACTATCAATAACATACCCGAGAATTTGTACCCTTGGAATCCAGAATTCACACTTAGGAAATTTGGCATACAATTCCTCCTCCTTAAGTAATTCCACAATTAACTTAAGGTGTTCCTCGTGCTCCTTCTTGCTTCTTGAGTAGATCAAGATATCGTCAATGAACACTATAATAAACTTATCCAAGTATGGCTTGCACACCCGAATCATAAGGTCCATGAATATTGTCGGTGCGTTGGTCAAACCAAACGGCATAACCTGAAACTCGTAGTAACCATAACGAGTTTTGAACGCGGTCTTAGGAATATCTTCTTCACGAACCCTAAGTTGGTGATAACCTGACCTCAGATCGATCTAAGAGTAGACACTAGATCCTTGTAGTTGATCAAGCAAGTCATCAATCCTTGGAAGTGGATAGCGGTTCTTCACAGTTAGTTTATTCAATTCTCTGTAGTCAATGCACATCCTGAAGGATCCATCCTTCTTCTTGACAAACAAGACCGAAGCTCCCTAAGGTGAGGAACTCGGTCTTATAAATTCTTCGTCGGACAGTTCTTGTAATTGGTTAGACAACTCTTGCATCTTCTAAGGGGATAGTCTATAAGGTGATCGTGCTACAAGTGCAGCACCGGGTACTAAGTCGATTTGAAATTCCACTTGCAGGTCGGTGGAAGTCCTGGCAAGTCTTCGGGAAAGACTTTTGGAAAGTCTCGCACGATAGGTACATCCTCAAGTCGCTTCTCCTCTGACTTTTTCTTCGTCTTCTTTTCAGTGATATGTGCCAGAAAGACATGGCATCCTTTCTATATATACTTCTGGGTCTTAGTGCACGAGATGATATTCAATTTAGGATCGCTTCTACCATCACTTCTATCACCCTGAATCGTTAATATTTCATTACCAAAGGGGATACGGACAAGCTTCTCATCACAAACGATCATGACGTGGTACTTCGACAACCAATCCATACCGATGATAATGTCAAAACTACCAAGCTCTACGAGCATTTGGTCGATGTTGAACGGGTGATTTAGAAATTTTAGCCCCAAATTATAGTGTTGGTTCCTATTATCTTTCCGTCAGCTAACTCAATGGTGTACTTAGTGTCTAATGCAGTTAGGATGATATCAATTAAGGAGCTAAATGTAGTCGACACAAAACTTCTATCGGCACTAGTATCAAATAAGATAGAAGCATAACGATTATTGAGGTGAAACGTACCCGTAACGACATTAGGGTCTTGGTTGGCTTCTACTCCTCCCAATGCATACGCTTTTCCACAAGCTTCTCCATTACCAGCTGGATTCCTATGATTCTGATTCTTCAACTTCGAGCAATCGCTTCGGTAATGTCCTTGCTTTCCACACTCATAGCAAGTAACTGCAGCTTTCTGATTTTCCACTGGACCCTCTGAGTTGTTGTAGAAACGAGTGATGTGTTGTCGTATAGGTTGTATTTATTGATTATCAAATGCTGACTTATCCTAAAACAACACTTTAACGGGCAGTATACCCGGTCAAGATGGAGTTTCATTGTAAGTAGGGTGTCGAACACTAAGAGCGAGAAAGTTAACCTTATATTCTATCAGTATTTTATTCTAATTTTTAATCGAGTTAATTCTATGTTATTTCTAATTAATGTTAAACCTATACTAAACCTAGTTCTAATGTTAAAAGGGGGGGTTTCAGCCTGAGAGACTGACACAGGTTTGTGGCGACTTAAATTAATTCAATACACAATAATCACGCAAGAAGATAATCAGAAGATAAAAAGCGGTCAATCCAAATGATAAAAAGTTGTATTAGCCATATTAAATCTGTTTAAACGTTGGTTTGTTTGTTTAGTACAATGAATGCTTATCTCGAGGTGGAATATCATTCTTAAGACTTAGGCGGTACTTCTTCCTAAGACCTAGACACGTTGAATCCTATCACAATTAACGCATCCGCATAAAGCATCCTTTTAGTTTAATTATAATATATCTTAGAGATTAAAGCAACGGTGATCTTGTTAAACCCTAGCCCATCGGGACTTTACCCACTTACTGCTTGACGGCATTTTATATACTGGTAGTCCACTGTCCAATGCTTTACCAATTGATTAAGAATGTACTCATTGATCTGAGGGTCACTTGCCAGGCCAACTAAACTCACTAATCTAAAGGCAAAGATAGGATATTATTTGTGATCCTATTGGTCCAGATATATAAAACGCGATATAGAGAGTCATCCTAGTATCTAGATTACTTGGTCAGTCTCACTAGACCCAGTTGAATGATGGGTCGCATATTCAAGCACATAGACAAGTATGAAATGATTAACATAATTAAACAATCAACGATAAATTAAGCAATCGGGATTAAACAAACCAAACATTGAATCTTCATTAAGATGGCTAATACCCAAGGGTATTAGCCCATAACCATTGTAATAATACAAGTATAATCAAACAACCAAGGTAAATTAATTGAGTTAACGAACGATACCAAAAATTGAATGATTACAAGAGTATAGGAATTACACGGTGTCTTCTATGGAATTAGTATCGATGCTTGACCTTGGCTGCTCTTCGTCTCTTTAGAAAATCGACTTTTATGTTTATGGTATAGAGAATATGATTAAGCCACTGAAAACTCGTTTTTAAGTCTTTTATTTATAGGCTCTGGAAATGAGCTGATACGTCATTTTAAGCGAGGTCAATACGGCGTATTAGGGTGAATTCCTTGGAGTGCGCGCTACGTTCACAATCAATCAGTAATAACTGTCGTCAATCACATTTACTGTAGGATCTTTGATTGTTGACCAGCTGGATACGACGTATATAATCAGAAGGATATGCCGTATTGGGCATTGAACGTACGCGTTTTCTTGTGAAGTCCAGGCGCTGATACGCCGTATCTTATTTGTTGGATACGGCGTATGTAGTCAGAAATAAGCAATCTTCAAATATCATCATTTAAGCTCCAAAATGTGTGCCTTTTAGCTTGTCTTCACAATGTATTCCGTAATTACTGCAATTAACAACTTTAAACAATTAAGTAACAATTATTGCAATAATTATATAAAAGTGGGTAATTTACTTGGGATAAATGATGTTATAAAAGTAACATTATTTGATGTCATCAAATATCCCCCCACTTGAATCCTACTTGTCCTCAAGTAGACTCTAAAAATTTATTTAAAATGTATCCCAACCGGAGTTAAGGATTTTTCCTTTAAGCATTCTTTCATTTAATCACCTGTACAAAACCAAGAACCTCATGAAATATGGGAAATGAAAATACTCAGATCACTCAACTAATCTAGGTGGTAACATTTAATAGGTACGCTCAATTGCTCAGTCGTGATTAGTTTTCTATCATATGCTTGGCAAGGATACACATCTCCACCACTAGAGCTAAGGAGTAACAATTTCAAAAAGGTAAATTGGGTTAATAGGCTTAAGGGGTTAGATTACTATTTTCAACCTCTATTCGATACCAATATTCTAGAAAAGGTGACAAAGACCATACATACACATCCATAACGACGGAATAGACACATATAACTGCATTCAAACCTTAACTCGAATAAGCTAAAGAATAGGATTAGTAGTCTTTTCCAAAGGTCGTAAACCTGCAGGGGTTCAAAACATATATACATGGCCGTAACGACGGAATAGACATATAAGATTGCAAAATCCCCCCACCTGAGTAAAACCAAGGGCTTAGGATAAAGAGTAATACAAGGTATGGATCTTCTAATTTTCACCAAAAGTAATAAACCAACAAGGCAGCTGAATCACACATACATGGCCGTAACGACGGAATAGACATGTATGACTCGATCACATCCTCGTTCGAGTAAAACCTAAAGTTAATTGTTAGGAAAGAAAAATAAACTGTTGTTTAATTAAATTCACAAAACAAATAGATTAAGCCTGAACAAATAAGGTATATAGTTGCTAGTAACTTTCCTGACCGTTCTATGATTAAGACTCAAAAATATATACACAAACGTCTTGATCATAGAATGACAAAGACAACCTAAGTTGGCATTCCCATAACAGTCAACTTCCCAATAATCTATACTTATACATACTTTTACAAGACAAGTGGTGATATCGACCACTTTTATACAAAACTATACATCGTTAATTTTTACCACATATCAACGAATAATTGATCCTCCAAGTATTTATCGGTTTAAGTTCAATGAACCGACTATCTTCATTCATTTCATCTCTTTTTTTGCTACAGTTTTCTATTTTTCCATTTTTTTCATAACATAACAATACAATACGAATCTCGGTGCAATTTCACCATCTTCACCATCATACTTCATTTGGACAATTTTCCTTTAAACACTTCATCTTTGGACATGAAACATAATTATGAAAGTAGCAAAATACACGAGCTACATACTTCTACATTCCCATTGCATTGTGTAATTTCCCGACCTAACCAGAGATAGAAAATTTCACTTTGACACAGGAACTATAAAACTTTACACAAAAGCGACTAGTAACTTTGATTAATAGGCTTAATCTACAAGGTAGGCTAAGGCGTAAAGGTGTAACGAAATAAACATTTTAGTGTGAAAAAGACAGGAATGGCTCAACAAGTTTTTCTAGGGGTATCTTACTCTTATAGAAAGAGTACGTAAAGGGTTATACAGGGATTAACTAACTAGTTTAGTTAGTTAGTATCACAACATATAGGCTTTTTAGTGTATTCTTAGAAGTTTACCAGTTAAACAGGTTACTCTATCTAAATCCATAGTACTCATCATTGTGGTCTCGAATAGATATACCAAGCCAAGTTCTAAAGTCTACAACATCACCGGCACACTCATATTTTTATGGGATTTAGGTAAATATTTAGAAACAGATAAGGCTGAATCCTCACAATCTAATAAGGGTTATGTGTGCAGTTTATGTAACTAGTAATTTCACAAAAGTATGCTTGAATTTTTTTTAATTTAGGCATAATTTAAGCATATTAATGTGAAAAATAGGACAAGTATCGTTCTAATTCCCATCCCCCCACTTAAATTATATAACGTCCTCGTTGTATAGATAAAACATTAAAAACAGGAAATAAAAGAATTTGAACGAGAAACTCCCTTGGGATTTGCTTGGTATGATTCTTCATATTGCGTTTATGAGCAAGAATGTGTGTTGTAGAGGCGTCATAATGCCTACATGAATACAACACACATTAGATTCTAGAAAATACTCCACCAACGTAGTCTTTAGAACGTTCCTATATACAGTATAGGAAAACAAGTGCGATTCTATCTTCGGATAATCGTCTGGTTAGACTCAAAATAAAAACCTAAAAACTGTACAGGAAGTCGATACGTCGTATCCATTCCTCAGGATACGCCATATTGATACTTGTAGAAAACAATCCTAAGTACGGGTTAGAAGTCGAATACGCTGTATTCGTTTAACGAATATGCCGTATCGACCAGTCTGACAATAAAGTTTAAATTGCAGAAAAATAAAGACTGGATAACGTCTATGTAGTCAATACGCCGTATCCATGGGGTTTGGATATGTCGTATAGACAGTCTGGGAAGATAGACTCGATAAGGAAATTGAAAATACATTACGGGTTGTCTCCCGGCAAGCACTTTTGTTTATAGAAAAGTCTTTAAGTTAGACTTGCCCCAATTTAATCCCATTCTTATAAAACAATTTAGGGTCGGACGGGATGCCA
Source organism: Tanacetum coccineum (assembly GCA_026074375.1). Taxonomy (NCBI): domain Eukaryota; kingdom Viridiplantae; phylum Streptophyta; class Magnoliopsida; order Asterales; family Asteraceae; genus Tanacetum; species Tanacetum coccineum. Next base: position 61,771 of record BQNB010000968.1, read on the forward strand.
AATGGCACATACAAATTCTTAATTATAAGAATGAATGACATCCCTTTGGTAAGATAATTCCAGGTCACGATATTAAAATCTAATTCTTTGTTAAAAGTATTAGTTTTGAAATATTTATTAATCGTATCATGACTTGTTTTCAAAAGTTTATTTGACCCTTGTGTATCAATTTTTATTACATCAGAGGTAATGGTTCGATAGGTAAATCCCCCAAAGAGTGTTCAATATCAATTTTATCATTATCGTTTTCCTAATCCGATAAATTATCGGGATAAATTAAGTTAAAAAGGGAATATATCATTAAAGTATAAAACATTTTGTTTCTCTCCATCACATTTGGAAAATGATGTTTCATCTTTTAAATTAAATTCATCGATATGTTAAGGATTTATAGAAGGTTTAGTTAAGAAATCTAATTTAGACGTTAGAGCATCATTGTAAACAATGGCTGGAAATTCAATCTCAAAATCTTTAAGGTAGTCTAAATCGTTAAAATAACTGACCGTAGGCTTGGGTGATGGAAATGAAGGCATATTGACTTTATCATTATCATTCTCCGAATCAATTTTCAAATCATCGACAGAAATTATTTTATAAGAAAATGAATTTTTGTCATAAATTACCGTGTAATCTTCATCGTTGGATTCGTCAAACAATATTGTAAAGTCAATTTGATTATTGTTAAGAGGACTTACTGTGGGTTCACATGAGAGTGCCACTTTAGATGTTAACGCGTCATTAAAGACTATAGCTGGGAATTCAGTTTCAACAGATCTGAGGTCGTGAACGTCTTCATCATACCAGAACTTATCATACGTAGCAGTTTCCCAGTTATACACCTTACCACGCCTACAAGCTTTTTCTTCCTCAATCCTGATATACTCCTCTATAGTAATGTTGGGGTCGTCCATTTTAACCTATAATTAATCGACTAGGAAAGAAAATGGTCAAATAGACTAATACGTCGTATTCAGTAAACTGAATACGCCGTATTGATAATAAAGTCGAATAAGTTGTATTGGTTTGAAAAAAAGTATACGCCGTATCCAAGAAGATGAATACGCAGTATTGAGTATTCGACTCAGAAAATTCAGAAAAACACACAAACACACAATATGCAAAATATGCAGTGCAGAAAATCAAACACATAAAACAAACACACACAAATATGAAAATTAATCTAAACTAGAGCATCATTAAACAACTTCACTCCCTGACAACGGCGCCAAAAACTTGATGTGATGTCGTGTAGGTTGTATTTATTGATTATCAACTTTAAATTTATATTTAGCCGACTTATTCTAAAACAACACTTTAACGGGCAGTGTACCCGGTCAAGATGGAGTTTCGTGGTAAGTAGGGTGTCAAACACTAAGAGCGAGAAAGTTAACCTTATATTCTATCAGTATTTTATTCTAATTAATTAGTCTAGTTAATTCTATGTTATTTCTAATTAATGTTAAACCAATGCTAAACCTAGTTTTAATGATAAATGGGGGGGGGGGGGTTGCCTGAGAGACTGGCACAGGTTTGTGGCGACTTAAATCAATTCAATACACAATAATCACGCAAGAAGATAATAAGAAGATAAAAGAGTGGTCAAGCCAAATGATAGAAAATTGTATTAGCCATATTAAATCCGATTAACCGTTAGTTTGTTTGTTTAGTGCAAAGAGTGCTTATCTCGAGGCAGCATATCATTCTAAAGACTTAGGCGGTACTTCTTCCTAAGACCTAGACACGTTGAATCCTGTCATAATTAACGCATCCGCATAAAGCATCCTTTTAATTTAATTATAATCTATCTTAGGGATTAAAGCAATGGTGATCTTGTTAAACCCTAGCCTATCGGGACTTTACCCACTTACTGCTTGACGGCATTTTATATACTGGTAGTCTACTGTCCAAGTCTTTACCAATTGATTAAGAACATACTCGTTGATCTGAGGGTCACCTGCTAGGCCAACTAAGCTTACTAATCTAAAGGCAAAGAAAGGACATTATTTGTGATCCTATTGGTCCAGATATATAAAACGCAATATAGAGAGTCATCCCGGTATCTAGATTACTTGGTCAGTCTCACTAGACCTAGTTGAATGATAGGTCGCATATTTAAGCACATAGACAAGTACGAAATGATAAACATAATTAAACAATCAATGATAAATTAAGCAATTAGGATTAAACAAACCAAACATTGAATCTTCATTTAGATGGCTAATACCCAAGGGTATTAGCCCATAACCATTGTAATAATACAAGTACAATAAAACAACCAAGGTAAACTAACCGAGTTAACGAATGATACCAAAAATCGAATGATTACAAGAGTATAGGAATTACATGGTGTCTTCTATAGAATTAGTATCGATGCTTGACCTTGGCTGCTCTTCGTCTCTTTAGAAAATCGACTTTTATGTTTATGGTATAGAGAATATGATTAAGCACACTAAAAACTCATTTTTGAGTCTTCTATTTATAGGCTCTAGAAATGAGCTGATACACCATATTGAGTGAGGTCAATATGACGTATTAGGGTAAATTTCTTAGAGTGCACGCTACGTTCATAATCAATCATTAATAATTGTCTTCAATCATATTTATTGCAGGATCTTTAATTGTTGACCAGCTCGATATGGCGTATGTAATCAGAAGGATATGCCGTATTGGGCATTGAACGTACGCATTTTCTTATGAAGTCCAGGCGCTGATACACCGTATCTTCTTTGCTGGATACGGCGTATGTAGTCAGAAATAAGCAATCTTCAAATTTCATCATTTAAGCTCCAAAATGTGCGCCTTTTAGCTTGTCTTCATAATGTTCTTCGTAATTACTGTAATTAACAACTTTAAGCAATTAAGTAACAATTCTTGCAATTATTATATAAAAGTGGGTAATTTACTTGGATAAATGATGCTATAAAAGTAACGCTATTTGATGTCATCAACGGGATTCCTACAATCCCTAGCCATGTGACCAACTCTTTGGCAATTACGGCACTTCACAGTGCATGGCCCAGTATGGTGCAACTTACACTTGTTGCGGAAAGGTACTTTCCCAGCATACCCACTTTTCTTATTAGATCCAACAGTGTAGGCCCTTGCCACATTTTGTCTCTTGGGTGGTTGTTTCACAGGATTATTCCTGTGATTACTCTCCTATCTTCTCTTGTTTTCAGCTTGTCTTGCAGAACTAACACGTACCACTTGGTCCATCAAACTATGAGCCATTATGATTGCATCTTAGAGCCTTGTTGGTTCAGATGAAGTCACATTCCCTTTAATTTTCTCTGTGAGACCCTAAATGTAACTCTTGATCTTCTTCTCTTCGGTTGGAACCATTCTTGGGCATAGCAGAGCCAACTCTTGAAAACGTTGGTTATAACCCACAATATCAGTACCCTTAACAGTCAGATTCTACAATTCGGTCTCCATCTTTTGAATCTCGTTCCTAGGACAGTACACTTCAGTCATCATCTTCATGAGTTCCTTCTAAGACATCCCATATGCAGAATCAATCCCAATTATCTTCGCATGGGAATTCCACCATATCAATGCACTATCCGATGGGGTGCATGTAGCAAACTTTACTTGATAGTTGGTGGCATAGTGGCTGTTGTGAAACACAAACTCCATTTTCTCAAATCATCTTGCTAAGCCCACAACTCCTTCAGTTCTACTAAATTTGTGGGACTGGCAGTTCAGAAATTCTTTATATGTGCAACCATAAGTGGTGTGCATAGCTCCACCTGTACCTCCACTTGTTTCATTGTGGCTTCCATTTCCATTGTTCCGGTTAGCCTCGTAAGCCGTCATCACATCAGCTACACATTAGGAAATCAGTTGCTCGATGGCATCAGAACTCATTCCTTGTCTGGTAGTCAACATTGTTCTTCAAAATCATAAGAATATAACACAAGATGAGATTTCATACAAGATGTGATCACGACACGTAATAGATACAATAAATAATAAGGTCACAACACACAAAGATACAATATATAATGAGATCATGACACATAGAGAATATAAGAGAAGAAATCATGGCCATAAATAAATCAACATCACAATATAGTAATATCATAACCAATTATCATAGATTAATACTTGGTACATCGTTTCTACAAAAAAGTACAAGTTTCTCATTAACTACTACCAATCAAACACTAGTCGATTTAATAGGTCACAATACAAAAGAAACTATATGTGATACTAATATATTTGTCTACATGTCCAGATGCTCCTCAATCTTGCTGATGCGCACTTTGTCGCTAATCCTCCCAAGCTCATAATGCTCCAATCGAGCCTCTATATCCCTAACTTGATACTGCAACTCAGATGTTAGTCTCTAAAAATCACAAGTGAGTCTTCTCTGATCATATCCCGCTGCTCAGTAGCCTCAGCCCTAGCGCGAAGTGTCACAATCTCTCATTCAACTGATACAACTTTATCTCTCAAAGTCTTCAACGCATGCTCAATGGACTAAAATCTAGCAATCGAGATCTCCCTCAGATGATTAGGAATCTCCTCAATCAACCCATCATGATAAGTCAATCTAGCCTCTGGCGTAGCCTTCGTAGTAGCATCCTCCTATGGTGTGGATTGTGTACCTCTAAACCTCTTGCGAGGTGGTAATAAGTCAACAGGTAGTAAAGATAATGTTGTTGCTATTGGTGTTACTGCTGCTGATGGTGATAGGGTAGGTCATCTACATCTCTTATGAGATGGCCCAACTGATGGTGATGTGATAAGTAGGATGACACTCTACACCTCTTGCGAAGTGGTGATGCTGATGTTGAATGTGGTGAATTTGATAATGGTGATAAAGAACGGGACCTCCTACGAGATGGTCCAGATGGTAGAGATGATGGTGCTGATGATGATCATGATGATGATGAGAACACTGATGATGATGATGATGATAATGATGATGATGGTGACCCTGATGATGAACCCGATAATGTTGGTGGTGGTGCAGCAATCCACTAGGCAATAGCTACCTTAGTAGCTCATGTAAGAGCAGGGGGTGCACGCACCCTATTCCTTGCGGCCATCATCCTACGTATCCCGTTATGGTGTAGTCTGTATGGCCGACCAAAGGGAATCTCCTGTCCAGGTTGGACAAGGATATCAGGTCTACGAGGTAAAGCAAGTGGTGCAGGTGCAGCCTGAATCGCTAGTGGCTCAGCTGTCTAAGAAGTGTCATCATCTGAAGAATCCTCCTCACTAGCATCCTCCCCTGCCGACTCCTTCGGGTCTGCCTTAGATGATTCAAACTCAGTGTCCGATCTTGGAGAGAAGTTGGGTGAGGCTAGTGCCTCTAGCAACTCTGTGTCGTCATCTGACGCATGAGCGTAATCTAAGATGTTGGTATGTAGTTCGATGATGGCAGAGCGTCTGACGGCTTAGTCTTCGTGTCAGACTCAAGAACAAGATCAAGTATAGCAGTAGGCGAAGCGACAACTACTGCCTCAGCCTCTAGGGCAACCTCTTGTATAATGGCGGGTACAACAACAACTACTGCCTCCGAGACCAAAATAATCACATATGAAGCAGACGATCCAATGCTCTCGTCTATAGAATCAGATGAAATAGAGATGTCAAAAAGAGACATAGTGTTGTGACAACCAAGTGTTTATATAAATATCTTTTATATAAAGCAAGTCTAAAATATGTGCAAGACAAAAGTAAACGCATGTATAGGCAAAGGGATCATGTAGTGTTTATGCACACGGAATGTTCATGATGCTATATGATGTAATGTTTATGTATTGGTTATAGTCTAGGCCTAATATGCAACCTAGTTCTCTATAACCTTGACTCTAGATAGCAATCTGTAATACCTCCAAAATATCACAGCGGAAAGGTAATTGAGGGCGTTACTTCATAATACACAAGCACATGATATAAGAGAATGACCTCTACATGAGTTGTTTAAAAAGTAATCTCGCTGATACATAAAACATGAAATAAGTTTTTAACAAAGCGGTCCCATAAGGTTAGCATCAAAAGAAAATCATAGTTTGGTTACAAAACAACGAGAATAGATTAAATGCAAATAAAATCCCATGAGATGAAGCAAATATGATACGAACTCTAATGCACTTCATAAATGTCCTTACGAGTTAAGCACCTGAGAAATACATGCTTAAAATGTCAACATAAAGTTGGTGAGTTCTAAGGTTTAAGTAAATAGTATGTGTGGACCACAAGATTTCAAAGTGTAAGACTATTATAACGTACACAATATCACAAAAAGGTAATTACAATTGGGCTAAGTTCATGACACCAAAGCTACAACATTAGTTATGTATGCAAATAAATGCAAAGTAAGTTGCCCGAGTAGGTGTCCAACCAGAGACCACCCAAAGTTTTGACATGGTATACGTCCGTTAGATCGATACCTTTGATTCAAGTAACCGCTTAACTTACTCAAATGGGGATGTCAATCCTAATAGATCTATTTATAACACTAGTGCTTACAACAAGTAATTAACGGTTCATGATAGTGGGCATAGTGGGTTATCAGTACTTAGGATAATCCGTAATCATTTAAAAGGATACTTGCGTCCAAAAGTAAAACAAGCAATGTATCTTACTCTGAGATTTGAAAAATAGTTATAAACCAAGTTAAAGTGGGACTATAAACTCACCTTTAACAATGTGGTGATTTCAGGAAATAATCAACAATTAAAAATATGCAACGATTCCAACACGCGACTTAATTAATAATGAGACGCTTTAGACCTATGCAAATGAAGTGAAATGATGCATATGTGTTTTATAAACTTTATGTCACTCATACATGCTTGCGTTTTAGTTTTATAGGTCAAAACGTAGTTTGCGCTAAAGTTCAATTAGTATCTTAAGTTTTGACATTTTGTGAAAATGACCATTTACCCAACTTCGGAAACCCGTACCTTGCTCACTTCTTAACATTTTCACCCAACTCGACTCATATGAAAAGTATTTAAAGAACACTACAACAATGCTCTATTGACCTTATATCTTATTTAGCCTTTAAAACACTCAAAAACTACCTCAAAGTGACTAGGTTAGCCTATTTGATGTGGGTGTTGCGACTCACAAAGAGTTTTACAACTCCCTAGGTAGTGTACATAACTGTTGTAGTGTAGTATAGGCAAGACTCGGGGGGTTGTTATCGTTCGCTAGGAGAATAGGTTGGGAAAGCTCGAACAGAATATAACTAAGGTCTAAGGGGGTTGAAAGAAGATTATTTTTGTATTTTTATATTTTTATGAAAGCAATTAAAATTCAGGTTTTGAGAGGTTGGTTTTGGTTTTAGCTAATTAAACTAAATAATAAATCTAAACTACTTTTGGTGAGAACTTATATGGTAAACGAACGTATTTACTTAATCATGCACTACTCCTTAGTTTGCTTCTCCTAATTCTATTACTTTGTCACACTTGTGATGATCTGTGTAAGTATTTCCTTAGTCATGAATGAATTACACAGAAACGCTAACTATGTAATATTTCGTTAAGGCAACACACAGGTAAGGTAGTATGAAGACTGTTACAAGGCCCTAAGAGTACATTACATGCATTAAAACACTTAAGAGGGATCAACCATATTAGAGGTAAGGTAATATGAAAACTGTTACCGATGATATCCTTTCTACACATTGGCGTTTCCCTAGACATCTATCTAATGTAATATTTTATAGCCAATTTTCTAGAGCCTAACGTACACATCTATCATAAGAAGCAATATTAAAAGGATTTACAAACTAAGTTTTATGCAATCATAAGTAAATACTAATAGATCTAGCCTAACATATTAGAAGGAATCGAAGAACAAGAATCAGTCAAACAACACATAGATATATTGAATGATAAAAGATAGAAGACTTCACTTGATTAAAACATGTGTTTAAGGCTGATACAAAAGGGTTTTGACACCATAAAAACAAGCCTAATAGGTGCTACAATCGACTTCTAAAGGTATGGTTCGTCTCCCAAAAGTTGCACACTTAAAACTCTAAAAATGAATTTGTATATATAGGAAAACAGGTGCGACGGAGTCGCGTTACAATCCTGACACCGTCGCCCCACCATATCTTCTAGGGCATCTTAAGTCGCTGGGAGCCTGACGCCGTGGTCAAAATTCTGATGCTATCCTTTGTACGTCCTGACGCTGCCACATTAGATTGTGACGTCGTCTCCAGCCACTATATGCATTTTCTTCATTAAATTTGGTGTAGAATTGTAATTTTGTTTGTTTCTTCTCCAAATGAGCCCAAGTCACGTGTATTTCCTCCAAAAGCTTCCCAAATGCTAAAACACAAACAATGATTAAGCACGTATTTTGTGCATATTTGCATGATTTATGAGGTTAAATGACCCTGAAAAAGTGCATAAAATGACAACTCATCAAATACCCTTACACTTAGGATTTGCTTGTCCTCAAGCAAATGGACTTTGCTACCTAAACAATAGCAGTATCGAGAGCATTTAACTTACTTTTCAAAGATAGTTTATGTAACACCCCCAAATTGGGTCGCAGCAGAATAAGGGTCCGGGGCGTGTTACTTCATAGATCAATAACACAAGATGTCTAGAGATAGTAAATTGATTGTTGCATTTGATGAAATGAACTGCTATGTGTTAGATCAGGATTTGAGGGTAGGGAAAGTTCTAGGGACTCATAAACAGATTGGTGGATTGTACTACTTTGATGAAAATCAAGGTATAGAATATGAGAATTCTAAAATTGATAATGTTTGTTTTTTGTCTAAACAAACATGACATTGCAGACTTGGTCACCCTACTGACCAAGTTCTGAATGTTTTAAAACCTCAAAGACTCTGCTTTGGTTTGTGATGTTTGTAAAAGGGCTAAACAAACTAGAGAGCTTTTCCCTCTTAGTGATCAGGTGTCAACCAAATTAGGTGAACATATTCATCTTGATTTGTGAGAACCTTATAAGGTCACTAGCTGGGATGTGTTTAGATATTTTTTGACTATTATTGATGATTTTTCAAGAGCAGTTTGGATATATCTTCTTAAATCTAAAACTAAAGTCTTCGAAAATGTTATGGCATTTCATAAATTCATAAATAAACCAGTTTAAAAAAGATATTAAGGTCTTTAGGAGTGATAATGGAACTAAATTTGTTAATCAACAATTTAATGCTTTTTGTAAGTCAAATGGTATTATGCATCAAACCTCTTGTAGTTATACCCCTCAACAAAGTGAAATTGTTGCAAAAGAAGCATAGGCATCTTCTTAATGTTGCTAGATCCCTTCTTTTTTAGGGAGGGATTCCTTTATACATGTGGACTGAATGCATTCTAACTGCTACTTGTTCGATTAACAAATTGCCTACTTGTGTGCTGAATGGAAAGTCTCCATATGACCTAGTTTATAATAAACCTCCCCCTCTCAAACATTTGAGATATTTTGGATGTTTGGCTTATGACACTATACGTAATAGTCATGATAAATTTGGCAGTAGGTCTAAAATGTGTGTTCTTGTTGGATATTAAAATTTTAAGAAAAGATCAAAGTTGTGGAGTCTTGATAAGAAGTATATTAATTTTTTTATAGAGATGTTAATTTTTTAAGGATATTTTTCCTTTTAAACAAAATGTTTCTTTAGTTTATGATAATCTTGTTGAAAATTGATGTAAAACCTAAAAATCTCAACAAATGTAAAATTACCAAAATACCCCTAATGCAAGAAAATCTATAAAAGCTTAAATAAATTTCAGTTTAATTATGTACGAATTTGAACAAATACAATATTAGCAATTATCGAATTAATTATGAGAATTTTTTGTAAACGGTTGAAATTACCTTCTATTTATACAAGAAAAATAATTAAAATTTATATATATATGTTATAAGCCATATTTTATATTAATTATTTGCATTACAATTAATTATAATATAAATTGGATAAATACAAAATAATTATGCAAATGATAAAATCTGATTTAATCCTATTTGAAAGCCCAAAATTCGGCCTAATATCCCATTATAACTATTTTATGATTTTATTTGTTAAATCCTAAAATGAAAAACAACCAAAAACCCTAAAATCAAAATGGCGGCACAAAATATTTTTCCAGGGCAAGCACGATTTTTCTAGGGTGTTGTGAATGTCAAGGATTTGGGAAAATAGGTGGGATGATTTTTTTAAGCTTGTTTCATAGTGGTATCGTTTTTGTGTCGAATAAACCAAACGAATAGCCTAAATTTCATTTAAAATCACTAAGGATCATCAAAGGTATTTTTGTAACTCATTTTTCATCATATTAATTCGTTCTATGCATGAGAAAAATTATCATGTATGTTATTTTGATTTTATAAATTAAAACATGTTCGAAACCCTAATTTTTAGCTAATTATGAAATCGGCATAAATAAGACTTATAAAATTGATTTTATATTTTTATAGGGTTGTTTATATCATATATGACTCAGAAAAATTGTTGGAAAAATTTGAGGTGATTCGATAATTATTGGGGATTTAATGTGTGTTTGCCGAATTCGAAAAATAGGGAAAACAGAACAGACATGGTTTTAAATGAATTAGGCTTAGGGTTTTGTTATTTTTTTTAAAAGAGTTGAAATAAATGCTAATGATGTGAAAATAATTGTGTTTGAGGTTGGAAAAATTAAATACTAGGGTTTGTGGATTGATATGTTCAGCCGGATTGTGATATAAAAAGTATAAGGACTAGTTTTTTGTAATTTCTGAACTATGGCGGTCTGTTTTACGAAATGTCTTTATATTTTGTCATATTCTGTATAAATAATTTTGGGGGGTTATAAAAATGTAATATTGATAATATTTTGGATTTAAATGTTAATTTCATATATTAAGTAATTAGAAAGCAATTATTTAAAATAGAGGGACTAAAATTCGTGTATATTATGAAAAAGTTATAGGTTTGGTTAGTATTTATTGTATAAAGTATGATTTTGTCATATTTGACTATAAGGGCTTGTTTTGTATGATGGGATAATTAAAGATATTGTTTAAGTTATTAATAAACCAAAAGGACTAAATATGTTATTATGTAAAATTAAGGGTTTGACTTGTAAATACAGAAAATAATGGAGTTATAATCTGAATAAAATGTGAACTTTGATATTTAAACTTTTAATTGAAGATTGTTTGGACTTTTGATATTAATCCCACAAAATATGGAAAGTTGTCATATTTAACCTAAACTTTTAAGGTTGGGCATATTAGGTCCACTTACTTAATAGGGAATCTCAAATGGAATTTTACTAATTTTGGGGAAATGTTACTAATTTTGGAAAGTTTTAAAAATGGAAAGTTACTAAAAATGGAAAGTTACTAATTATGGAAAGTTACTAAAAATGGAAAGTTACTAATTATGGAAAGTTACTAAAAATGGAAAGTTACTAAAAAATGGAATGTTAACTTAAAAATGGAAAGTTTCTTAAAAATAGAAAGTTACACTTTAATGAATGGTTTGTAATTCGAATTGTATCATTTCTTTTGGTTCGGGCACAGAGGGAGTGATTTTGATATTCCTGTGGTGTTTCTTTGATTTTGTTGTGCTTCGGAATAATGTTACGGATTATTCTTATACCTACACTCTTACTTTATTATAATTTTATTGCATTGCTTCGTTAGTTCCGTTATGGTAAGGATATTCTTTAATAAACTAAACATTCTCACCATTATTAAATTTATGGCATTACTTCTTTCGTTTCCGTTATTGGTCGGATATTCTTGACACATGCTAGACTTTATATTAAATACGATTAAGTTCAGTATTTCGTTTGTTTGTATTCGTACAGATATTTTGTCCTTTTCGTTAAGGTTTCTCATGACATATTCCTCACATTCTTTGATTACTTATATGATTCTGCCACATTTGCTCCGAGCTTATATTTTAGCTTGTTATTTGGTCTGTTATTATGTTCCCTATTGAAAAACCTTTGCATATGATCCCTTTGATAATTTGTAATTTGATATCGATACCTTTGCTATGATCCCTTGAAATGAACTTTGATATGACTTTGCTTTTGAACCCTTCCTGTTTGAGAACCAAGCCACTATTTGTTTCCTTAAGCCATGAGGTATACATGGCCGTGTCATTGATGGCACCTTTGGCATGACTCTTGTGTGAGTCGAGTGATTTCTAACCGTCCCCATTTGATTATTATATGCGCATTATGTAAGACTATTATTTGTTTAAGGGGCGTATGGATGACATCCTAGATTTTGTTTTGTATTCGATGGATTATGACCTAATATATTTGGATATTTTGGTGACTGGATGGTTGTGAATCCACGTCTTTCCATTTGGAGCTCGCTACGCCATGGTCACTTTGATTGATTGGATTTGGGCTTGGTGAATGAATTAACCTAATTTGATTTTTGATTCATCTTACCTTTACCTATGATTCTTGATATATGAATTTGTCTTTCTTATGTTTGTATACCTTTGATCATGTCTTGTGATATCACTTTGTACCTTTGTATCATATCCTTTGTTTTCTGTTATCTTTTGCATTCGATTATATATATCTGTTCACTAGGCTTTGTAAGCTCAGCCGCACTTTCTTTTTCTGCGGCAGGTATCTAAGCTAGGAACTGGGGTTTGCTTTTGGGTTATGAGTGCTGAGTGTGGACTACCCTTAGATGATCTTTAGTTTTGATATTTGAATTGTTTCTTCAAGTCATTTGTTTTTTGGTTGGATATGTTTATCCTTTGAGAATACTTATGTAACCTTATGTCATGTTGACTTTTTTTCCTTTGGTTAATTATTTAAGTCTTCCGCTGTTTATGTTTGTGTATGCTTTTGTATGTACACAATCATTTGTAATAATTCTACTCATTCTGGTGTACGGGGCGTTTATCAATTTATGAGTATCAGAGCTGCTAGGTTAATCATGACGAGGGTCTTATGACCTTTTAGTGCTTAGGATTACTAGTGTTCAGTGTGTGGATTGGGTAGGACTTTAAGTTCACTTCTGCGTAACGCTCTTCCGTTAACCTATCTTGTTTTCGTTTTTTGCTAATCGTTATATTGATCGTTCAGATGGTGTCTACCGTAGAAATTCGTATTAAGGACGATGTTCCTAACTTACGAGGGCCATTTGAATTACTGCTCATTTTAATTTGATTCCGGGGCTACACATTCTATTTTATCAAACGATTTTGCCTAAGTTTACCTCAATATGAACTCCTTATCCATTATTCGAGTGTAATCATTTCAACCCCAATGAAGAACCATATGCTTATTGAGCATGAATATGTTAATTGTCCTCTACGTTTTGATGATGTATTAGTCCATGCGAAATTTACATTCCTATCCTTTGCTTCGATCGTTGATGTAATTCTTGGCAGGGTTTGGTTGGCTTCTCATCGGGCTACCATTGACTGCTATGATAGGACTGTGATCTTTGGATAATGTTCGCAAACCTGAATTTTGTTTTCATGGTTCCTCACGCTTAAGTTCGTTTTTAAGCTCATCTCTGCCTATGAAGGCACGTACCTTGGTTTTCTCATGGGTGCCAAGGTTTTATGGTTCTGTTATGGACACATTTTGGGAGTGTCCTAATATTGAAAATCTTTCTGTTGTTCGTGAATTCGCTGATTGTTTTTCCGATGAACCTCTGGACTTCCCTCCGGTAGAGAGATTGAATTTGGCATTTGGAGTTAATTCCGGTGCTGAACCTAATCTAAAATGGCTCCGTATGTATGGACCTGTTTGAATTGAACGAGTTAAAGGACCAGTTACAGAGATGTTGGAGAATGACTTTATTAGACCCAGTGTTTCACCGTGGGGCTTGCACGGTCTTATTGTTAAGAAGAAGGGATGGGAGCTGCGTTTGTGTTATTGATGAACGCGAACTCAACCGTTTACAATTGTAACGTATCTCTTCCGCGATTCGAACGATTTGTGTTGTCCAATTGGCAAGGGGCTAACATATTTTTCTAAGATTGATCTGCGATCCTGGTTATCATCAGCTTCGTGGGAGTGAGCAGGATATTTCTAAGACTGATTTTCGTTACGTGTTATGCCACTACGAATTCTTGGTTATGCACTTCTGTTCTGACTAATGCTCGGCTGTGTTTATGGATTTCATGAACCGTATCTTCCACGAGTACCTTGATAAGTTCGTTATTGTTTTCATCAATGACATCCTCGTTTACTCTAAGTCTGAAGAAGAGCATGAGCAACATCTACGGATTATGTTGGAGATTCTTAGACAGAAGAAGTTTTGTTTGCAAATTTGTTCGAAGTGCGAGTTTGGTTACAGCAAGTCGCGTTCCTTGGTCATATTGTATCTTCAGAACCGGATTCATTCTGTCCATCAAGGTTGAGCTATATCACCAAAGGGCCACCGAGTCCTAATTACGGTGACAGTAAGTGAGAAAGTTTTATGGCGGCTTGCTGGTTATTACCGACGTTTTGTGAGGGTTTCTTACCCATTTGCTTTTACCCAATTACCCAGTGTTGGGAAGGTGAGAAGTTTGTGTGGACGGTTATGAGGTCAGGAGCGTTTTGTGGAATGAAACGGTGATTGGTTCTGCTCCGATATTGGACTCTTCCATCAGGTTCCGGTGGTTTTCAGATATACAGCTGATGCATCGAAGAAAGGTTTGGGTTTGTGTTTTGTTGCATAAATGGGAGGGTGTTCGCCACGCTTTCAAGACAGCTGATAAGCACTTATGAACGTATTATCCAACCCATGATCCTTGCGTTAGTCTGGGTGGTTTTTGCATTGAAGATCTGGATGCAGTTCTGTATGTGTGAAGCTTGTGATATATTTACAGATCTATAAGAGTCTCAATATATTTTTGACTCAGCGAGAACTTAACATGAGACAGAGAAGATGGTTGGAACCTTTGAAAGTTTTGACACTACAATCTGTCATCCCGGGCAGGCTAATGTGCGATTTGCCGACGCCTTTAGTCGAAATTGGAAATGATAGTTGTTTTGATTCATAATCCTTAGTGACTTTAGAGCGTTTGGATGTTGGTATAGGTTTACGAGGTATATGGTGGTTATTGGGGAGATTGAGTATAGAGTACTAACATCTACTAAAGATCAAAGAAGCTCTATGGACGACGGGTTGAGTTGTGGGCTTATTGGGCTATTGTGCTGAATGTTGGAAGACGGTATCAATACTGAGTTCTAGTGTCGTGATGACGGTGTTGTGTGGTTTGAAGATAGGCTATGTGTTCCTAATGATCAGGCACTTCGCGAGAAGGTTATGACGGAAGCTCATAGTTCTCCATTTACTATTCATCCAGGTTCAACCAAGATGTACAGAGATTTGAAACAGTACTTTTGGTGGAACGGCATGAAGCAAGATGTGGCTACGTTTGTATCCAAGTGTATGACTTGTCAGCAGGTCAAAATTGAACATCAGAGGGCTAGTGGTTTGTTACAGCCGTTGGAGATTCCTATGTGGAAATGGGATGAGATTTCCATGGATTTCGTTACTGGTTTGCCTACTACTCAGAAAAGACATGATGCGATTTGGGTGGTTGTTGATCGGCTAACTAAGTCTGCTCATTTCTTACCTATTCGGAAGAACTATGGTATTAGTAAGTTGGCGGAGATTTTTTGACAAGAAATCGTTAGACTGCATGGTACTCCGACTTCTATTGTGTCCGACAGAGATCCGAAGTTTACGTCTCGTTTTTGGAAAGGATTACAGAAAGCTTGGGGAACTCGTCTTAAGTTCAGTACAGCATTTCATCCTCAAACCGATGGTCAGTCAGAGAGGACCATTCAGACTTTGGAAGATATGTTGAGGGCTTGTGCTTTGGAATGGACAGGTAGTTGGGATGAATATTTGTGCTTGGTGGAGTTTGCCTACAATAATAGTTGGCATGCTAGCATCAAGGCAGCACCTTTCGAGCTTTTGTATGGTAGAAAATGTCGAGCACCTATTTGCTGGGATGAAGTAGGTGAGCGTTTGATTGAAGGTCCGGAGCTTATCGAGATTACTAATGAGAAAGTGGCTGTTGCTAAGGAGAAATTGAAAGAGGCTAGATCGCGACAGAAGAGTTATGCTGATAAGCATCGACGTGACTTAGAGTTTCAAGTTGGAGATCGTGTATTTCTGAAGGTTTCGCCATTCAGAGGAGTTAAACGTTTTGGGATCAAGGGCAAGCTCAGTCCTCGATTCATTGGTCCGTTTGAGATTTTGGAACGTATTGGAGAGGTTTCGTATCGTCTGGCGCTTCCTCCGCAGTTATCGCACGTTCACGATGTCTTTCATGTATCTCTTTTGAGGGGATACCATTATCATCCATTGCATGTCGCATCTTATCCTTTTGATCAGATTCAGCCTGATATGTCTTTGTCCGAGGAACCTGAATCCATTCTGGATCGGCAAGAGAGAGTCATGAGAAACAAAGTTATTCCTTTTGTGAAGATTCTTTGGAAGAATCACCCAGAGCGTGAGGCTACCTGGGAGACCGAAGAGTCTATGCGAGCTAGTTATCCTCATTTCTTTGTCTAGTTCGGTATGTTTTCGTTTCGTTCTCATTTCGTTTTCATTCCGGTTCATTTCAATTTTCGAGGACGAAAATTTTTTTTAGAGGGGAAGAAGTTGTAAAACCTAAAAATCTCAACAAGTGTAAAATTACCAAAATACCCCTAATGCAAGAAAATTTACATAAAAGCTTAAATAAAATTCATTTAAATGTTAGAAACTAGGAAAATGTAACATGTGACAATTATATACATTTTGTAAGATTTTTAAAATACTTTAAGTTCTATAGAAACAATAATTAATATGTGTATATGTTATTTTGCGGAAAATATTAATTAATAATGTATTTATATAATGCAAATTTAATTAAATAAAATAAGGATAATTATAAAATAAATTTGGAAATGATAAAAACTGATTTTAGCCTATTCTAGAAGCCATATAACTCGGCCTAATATTCTTGGTATATCCTTTATTCATTTTCATTTGTAAATTCTCTAAAACAATTAAACCCGAAACCCTAATAAATCAAAAGAGGCGGCATAAAAATTCTACAAGGCTTGCACGATTTTTCTAAGGTGATTTGAAGGTCAAGGATTGTGGGAAAAATAGTGGGAAGATTTTATAAGGCTTTGTTCGATTTTGGTATTGGTTTTGGGTTCGAATAAGCAACCGAATTCTATAAATTCATAAAATTATCAAGGATCATCAAAGGTATTTTTATAACTCACTTTTCATCATATTAATTCGATCTATGCATAGGAAAAATGTTCATGCATTTTATATTGCTCGAAATAATTAAAACATATTAGAAACCCTAATTTTTAGTTAATTATGAAATCGGCTTAAAAACTATTTGTAAAATTGATTTTATATTTTTCTAAGGTTTTTCATATCACATATAACTCAGAAAAATTGTTGGAAAAATTTAGGATGAATTCGAATAATTATTGGGGATTTACTTGTGTTTGCCGATTTCGAAAATAAGGAAAAAGGAAAGAATAAAATTAGGGTTAGGGTTTTGATAATTTTTCCAGGTGCATTTAATGCCAATTATTGGGAAATAATTAGGGTTTGGTTGGATTGGGAAAAATTTAATTAGGGTTTTGTGAATTAATTTGTTAGCCGAATTGCTATTTAAAAGTATAAGGACTTGTTTTGTAATTTCTGAAACTATGGGGTCTGTTTTAGACATGTTATTATATTTAATATATTCTGTATAAAATAAGTTGGGGGGTATAAAATGTCATTTTGATATTATTTTGGATTAAAAATGGTTAATTACATATAATAAGTAATTGAAAGTAATTTAATAAAAATAGAGGGACTGAAATTGGTTAAAGTTTGAAAAGTATAAGGTTTGGTTAGTATTTAATGTATTAAAGTATGATTTTGTTCATATTAGAATCTTTAAGGGTTGTTTTGATAATTATGGATAGAATTAAAGATAATGTTTAATTAATTAATAAAACCAAAAGGGCTCCTAAATATGTAAATTATGTAAAATTAAGGGTAGGACTTGTAAAATACAGAAAGAAAATGGAAGGTATAATCTGATAAAATGTGAAACTTAGATATTTACCCCTTGTAACCTTGCCAGATTGTTGATTTTGCATATTAAACGCCTAAAATATGGAAAGTAGTCTATTTAACCCTAAACTTGTATGGTTGAATAATTAAGTCCCATAATATATTTAAAATACTTAATAGAATCTCAAAAAATGATGATATTTACTAAAAATGGAAAGTTACTAAAAATGGAAAGTTACTAAAAATGGAAAGTTACTAAAAATGGAAAGTTACTAAAAATAGAAAGTTACTAAAAATGGAAAGTTACTAAAAATGGAAAGTATAACTTAAATGAATGGTTTGTAATTCGAATTCATCATTTCTTTAGGTTCGGTCAAGAGGGAGTGATTTTGATATTCCTGTGGTGTTTTCTTTGAGTATTGCTTTGCTTCGGAATAAGGTACAGATATTCTGACCTTATCGTTAAGGTTTCTCATGACATATTCCTCTCTATCTTTGGATACTTATGTGATTTGCTACATTTGCTCTGAGCCTTTTATTTTGGTTCTCTTATATGATCTGTTATTATGTTCTATTTGAACCCTGCTATGCTACCTTTGATATTTGAACCTTTGATATTTGAACCTTTGACATTGAACCTTTGCTATGATCCCTTTGAAATGAACTTTGATATGACTTTGCTTTGAACCCTTCAGTTTGAGAACCAAGCCACTATTTGTTTCCTAGCCATGAAGGTAACATGGCCGTGTCATTGATGCACCTTTGGCATGACTCAATGTGTGAGTATGTGATTTCTCACGCCCGTCCCCATTTGATATTATATGTTCCTATGAAGATTATTATTTGTTTAAGCGGGCGTATGGATGCATCTAGAATTTGTTTTGTATTCGATGGATTATGACATTATGATATTTGGATATTTGGTGACTGATGTTTGGGTGCGGGTTTCAATCACGTCTTTCACATTTGCTAGGCTACTCCAGGTTACTATGATATATGATTTGTTTGGGCTTGGTGATTTTAAACATAAATTTGATTCTCTGGAGTCATTATTACCTTACACTTGAAATTGACTTCTTATTTTGTCCTACTTATATTTGTATTTCCTTTGATCATGTCTTGTGATATTCTTTGCACTCTTTATATCGTATCCTTTGATATTTACGTTATCTTTTGCGTTTTCCGATTATTATATATTGTACAATACTAGGCTTTGTAAGCTCAGCCGCACTTTCTTTCCTGCGCAGTATCTCAGCTAGGCGTGGGGTTGTTTTCAAGGCTTTGAGTGCTGGAGTGTGACTTACCTAGAGATCTTAGTTTTGATATATGAATTGTTTCTTTTCAAGACATTTGTTATTTCGTTTGAATATGTCTATCTTTTGAGAACTTATGTACCTTAAGTCATGTTGACTTATTATCCTTTGGTTATTTATTTAAGACTTCCACTGTTTATGCTTCTGTTATGATTATGTATGCTTTTGATGTCACACCATATTTGTAATACTTCTACCCTTTTGGGTCGAGGCGTTACAATTTTGGCTTATTAATAGACTCAAAAAACATATAAATATTCGTTTTTATCACCAAGATAACAGTCGTTGAACACGGCCCAAAATTCTGCTCAACCCTAAATCCAGTTTTAACGCAAATCTAACCAAACCACAATCATGCATACACATCTAATTCAATCCCAAGCATACTACAACCATAATATATCATAAAAATTCTGTATATTAATTAAAACCCTAGATCCATCATAATTAGGGTTACATGAATACATTTGTAACAACCATGACTTGAGCAGGTTAGTCAAACCGTTAGTGTTGACTATTGTGTCTGTTGCAATGTATGGTTTATGTGATTCTATGTGTTTATGTGTGCTTCTATGTGTTTATGAGGTATTAATAATCAATCTATTGAGTGTGATCATCTCAATGAGATTGGATTGATGGTTGAGTTCATTTCGTTCACTTTTGAGTGACGAGGAAATAATTATTGAGATTTTAGCGTTTTTATGATTAATGTGTAAGTATTTATACGTATACGTATTTTTGTGTTAGTAATTAATGATAAGTTTAGGTTTTAGAGGTTAAGTTAAGGGAAATGAGTTATTTGATGGAGAAATTTCATTTTAGTCACTTATAGTGATGATGGAATTGATTGGGTATTTTGAGAGAATTGTTTTGGTTAATACGTGGATCTCTAGGTGATGGATTAAAATAAGAAGTGTGTCAATTATGAAAGAAATGAGTTTCTGTTAAAATATGAGGGTTTTTTGGAAGACTTGCTATTTTTAGAAAGTGAATTTGGAAATGAAAAGTTATTTTTAGAAAGTAGTTTTCAAGTAAAATGGTTTAACAAAATAGCTTATGTTTTTATAAAATTTAAGGTATAAAGATAATTAATTAATTAATTAAATAAAAGAAAAAAAAATATTTTTTTTGGCATGAATAGTAAAATCCGAAAATTAAAAAAAAAAGAAAAAAAATAAAGGAAAGAATAAAAGTCCTAATCTAAAACTAAATTGGTCTTAGACTACACTCTATCTAGTTGCTTATAAATAGAAGGTTAAAACCCCTAACCCTCCCCATTCATAAATTGGCCGGCCATAAGGAGAAGAAAAAAAGAGAAGACGAAATTTTTAGGGTTTCGCATTAAGGTATGATCCGATCTTATAATTCTAGTTCGTTTAATTTACTAGTAACTTAATTATGATGGATTTAGGTTTAAATTTAGTTTTATAAATTAGGGCATTTAAATTCCCAGAAAAGTTTATGATATTATGAGGGTTGCTTAATCATTAGATTAATTAGATTAGCGATATGACCATGCGTTAGGGCTTAGATCACTTGAATTAGATGCGTAATTCCCTGCAGAAAGTTAGGCAGTTTTGTAACGAGCATAACTCGGTTATAAAAGATTAAATAAATAATTTACAATATACTGGAGATAACCTCAAGAGAGTCTACTTTCTAGAAAAATCGGCTCATAAGTGTTTTCATGGACGGGAAAGTGGGTCCAACTGGTCATTACAAAATCAGTGTGTAAAATAGTGACGAATTTCAGTTTTGGTTTTGATTTTTCTAAAAATACTTAGACACTGAGTTTGAGGCTCTAAGTCACGTGGAAGTTAGTTTATATATTGTGTGTGACCTCTAAATTTTGGCTAAGGTCATAGTGGGGTCTAAGTTGGGTAATTAATGTCATACTTTTAGAAGGTCAGATTCTGGACGAATTTTAAACACTTTGGATTAATGAATTTCTAAGGGGTATTTATAAAAGGGTAATGAATTTGGGAGAGCCATGAGAGGTTCATATGACATATAGGTAGCATGGTGAATTTTGGTTTGAATTATGAGAGTGTTTAAGTAGTGCGTTTAGGGCACGCAAGTGAGAGTAAAATTCTGCTTAAAACCCGAAAGTTTAAAGAAAAACATTTAAGTATAAGTGAATTGTGTAAGACTGGGTAAAGGTTTTAAATGACTATAGGACTATTATAGATATCCTAGGTATCCATCATAGTTGAAGTTACATCAAATTGGGTTAAATACCTAATTGATGGTAGCTAATAATGTGTTTAATTGTTTAGATTGTTCGTGAGTTTTGTGAAGTTTTGATTTGGATCTTTTTGGAAGCTAAGCTTCAGGTGAGTTTCATAGCCCCTTTTTCTTGTGTTTTATTGGGATGAAAATGATGCTATGTGTTAAACTGTTTTAATTGCTGTGATTATTTGCTACGTGTTATTGCTTCGTGATTTGTTCGGTTGGGAGTGGTCTTTACTACTCAACTCAAACCAACTGAAGGGTTGAAATAATACTCACTGATGTGTGGTCCAGGCCTAAGTATAAGTTCCAGCTGGTAGACTTTTAGGTGCGTAAGTGACATATGGGATCGGGAGTAACGTTCCTACCCAGTTATTGAAATGGATCGGGGGTAACGTTCCTATCCAGTTGTTGTAATGGATCGGGGGTAACGTTCCTACCTAGTATGTGCATTGCATGATAGCATAATTGTCCTATAATGTTTTGATAATCGCAGTAATTGATTTTGAGAAAGTAACAATGTGAGTCTTAAACCTATGACTCTCACCAACCTTTGTGTTGACGTTTTAAGCATCATTTTCAGGTGAGCACGGTGGAAATAAGATTAAAAGAAGTGGCTAGTAAGAGACTATAGGATGTCATGAAGATTTCTATTTCTTGTCTTGAAATTTTACATTGATTGAATTTGAATAATTGTTGCATGTCTTTCTATTGGCGAGAACTTTCGTTTTATTAATAAAGACGCCTTTTGGATTTTTGGTTAGGTTTTGGGTATTGTTATGACACTATGTGTCTTTGCTTTACTTTAGCTTCATTTTAGTATTCTCTATAGAGACACCGTGTGTTATGATGATATCCATTCTTGTTTACGCCTCGCGTTTCCGCCTTGGCGGTGTGTGACACGAGAGATGGTAGAAAGCTTTTGCAATAGTTATTATATTCTTGATGAAGTTCATCCTACCGCCCCGGGGCGGGATAAGACTATCACCCAATTTCCTGAGGGTAAAGTGGGTGTCTACACTAGGTTATTCGATTATTGTGGCTATAGGATTCCTCTTACCAAATTTTTTGTAGCCGTTCTCAAACATTTCCGTATACACATTTATCAACTATCCCCCTTCGGTGCTGCTCGTGTATCTCATTTCGAGGTTTTGACGCGCGTACTTAATCTCGCCCCATCGGTAGCTATTTTTCGTGCGTTCTACACACGCATATACAGTGACGGATTGTTTTCATTTGCGAAACGTTCCTTATCGGCTCCCTCTTGTCTCTCGAAACCCCCAGACTCTATTAAGAATTGGGCGGACCATTTTTTCTGGGTTGATTCTAAGGTATTCCCTATCTCTGTCCCTTTGTATATGGGAGGCGTGTTGGAGAAGGATCCGGCTCCCCATCTTACCGCTCGTCAAGAGCAGGTTGTTCAGGTCCTTTCTTCTACAAAGCTTTTCCGGCGGTATCTGGAGTGTTTATTAGTTCTTGTGGGTTTGAGCCCCTACTATCCATTTGATGAAAACACTTATCCGGTCTTTGAAAGACCTAATAAAACGGGTGGGTGAAACTTCCTTTTGGTGGGGATTTTTTTTATATTATATTTTTTATAGGGTTTAATCTTTTGGTATTTATTCTGCAGACATGGGTTTGCTTGACTATATCAGGACTGCTGACCCCCGGAAGGTGCAGGTGGTGGAGGTCCAGAAAGGGGAAGAGCAGGTGAAGCTGCTTGATAGTATAAAACATTGCTTCGTGTCCCTGGACGCTCCTGCTGTGGTACAACAAGAAGGTGGTAGTGGTTCTGGCGCTGGTCCTGAGGTTTCTGCTCCGTCTGCGGAAGAAAATGTTGTTGCGGAAGAGAATATTATTCCGGTGGGTACTTACTTGGATTTAATGGATCCGGAAGGCGATCTGACTGTGGCTGAGAAAGGAGATGCCGCTCGAAAGCAGCCGGAAAAGGCTAAGAGGAAGAAGTTGTTAAAGCAGAGTGATACCCTTCCTGCTAAAAGGTTGAGGGTAGATCATCCCAGCCTTGCTTCTGGGACTGGTGGGAAGACACTTGCTAGCCTGAGACGGACTATTCCGGAAGGTTCCCTTTTATTGGGGCCTTCTTCTCAGGCGGACGTCCACACTCAGGTTACCGTGCGGAGGTATGTGCATGCTTATCCCTCTTTTATTTTGTCTGTACTTGTACTTTCCTTAATGTTATTGTTTCTTTT